>VIAA01000272.1:0-29045 GCA_015776775.1 Magallana hongkongensis
CCGCATCACTGTCATGCGGGACAACTCTTTGTCTATTTTTAGAAAAACTGAGATAATACATCGATTTATTGAAAGATTTGCAAATTCCGCTCAAAAACTAAATGCAGTTGACGACATAAAAAGAAAACACTGAATATGTGTAGCGTTTCGATAAATAAAATCTCCATGTATGTTAAAACTATTTTTCTTTTCAAAACACGAAATAAGACGTGAACAGTAATTCCCCTTTCAAACACATATACATTTTTTGGTGTTGACATTCTGCAGAAAAACATAATGTCGACGCGTATATATTGCGAAAGTCGACACGATTCTGAGATCTCTTGTTTTCTTAGATTTTATTTTATAAAACGATGAGATATGTATTAATTACGGCAAAACAATTTTACCAAAGTCCATCCTTGTCAAATTACAACTAGAAATCGCTTATAAACTCAATTTTCCTAAGTGTCGACATTGATGCTATGTATATCGAGCGTCGACATTGACCCTGATTCTCGAGTATATATATATATATATATATATATATATATATATATATATATTTCAAGCCCCGGCAAGGGTGAAGGTGAAGCTCTAATATAATGAATTTTCCGCTGCGCGTTGTGTGTACCTATATCTTTCACTACGGGCAGGTTGTAACTTTTTTAACCACTGCAGACATTACCTGCCAGCTGAGTGTATAAGTTCAAAAAACCTTGTTGTTTTTTTTAATTTACTAGAATAAGGTCTTTGATTAAAGAAAAAACGATTATCTATAAAATTAAAGGCATCACAAGAGTTACCAACATAGCAAATCATGAAATTTGAGAAGTAAAGATGATTACAATATTTATCGAAAAAGCAAGTGACAATTAATTATTTCAAATTTTTGTTTGTCTGTAAGATCAATTCTAAAGATAAAGAAAATTTAATTCAATTGGTGTAAAAATCAATCTCACGGTGAAATTGTATGATGAATATGATGATATCGCAAGCGATTTATATGGCTACAGTTAGCTTCAATCATATTTTTTTGCATTATCACCGGTGTGAGATTGGTTTTCCAATGTGAGACAGCTGTGTGAGATTTTTCTGTCTTACATTGTGCATTACTACGCCGCTTAAGAACGTAAACAAATGCGTTCTGCTGATGGGAGATGCAAAATGATTTATTAATATTATCCACTAAGTAATTGTTTTGCTTAATTAAAATTTACCATATTTTAATTGAAAAACTCGTCGTATGCTCTCATTTTGACTTGCACTATTTGAAGCACGCGGAGGAAAAAAACAGAGTAATCTTTTGAACGTCATAACAGAAAGTTGTCAGATATCGTTTATTGATGTAAAATAATGCGAGAAAAATAATAATTCATTATACACTCGTGTGGAATAGAGAAAGTTCAGAGCCTCGTCCTAGACCGTGAATACTGTCCCCTCTGTGGAATTTCACTATTCAACACTCGTGATAATGAATGATTCTATTAATATTACATGGATGTATAGCAGCACCTACGTTTATAAATTTCCGTGCTGATATAGGAAGAAGGAGGGCATCCGTATTGAAAGTTGTGACAGTGGTATCCATGGACTTGTGAATTTTCTTTTATCAAATATAAACAGAGTCCTGAAAAAAAAATAAAACATTACAAAATGTAAAGCTATATTTTGATTAGTTCTTTCTTAACCAAATTTTTATAGAGAATATAATCCTTATTAATGTACTTATTTAAAAAAATGATGCAGCATAGCTTGATAATTTACCTTCTTCAATCAATATCAAAGGATCTATATAACAGAACTCTAATAGCTGTGTGAAGTATTCATTTGGTAAACAAGTGTAGCCATTTTTCTCAGTACAGTTTAAAACTGTGGACCTCTCTTTTAATTCTGTGGCATTTCTTGGACAGAAATCGGTTGAATACACCGGAAATTTATATCCGTCTAGCTTGATCTGAAAATTGAAAATAAAATCTTATTTGCAAAACGTATTGTTTAAGCGGGGAAGTCACACTCTATTGTTTTTGAATGATAATCATTATCATTTCTTAATTTTCAAATGGATGAAAGATCTTATTTATTTTAGAAAAATTTATGATTATATTTTTATGGTTGCAAATTTTAGTATGCATAATTTGCTAACTTAAAACAGATCCAGGAATTGTGTCACTGCTCTTTCAGAAATGCAGAAAACTTTGTTAGTATACTTAACTGAAATCTATAACTTGCTCAAGAATTCTGATTAAAATTAGATATTTTTAACTGGTTGCATGATTGCTGAAACTCAATCATATAGATAAGGAGTAGCATTTTGTTTCTTTTTTAATTATGCAGTTTGCATAGTTTAAACTACGGAAGCCCGTTGGTGCCACATAGGAAATATATTTTATCTGGCGGCTGCCATATAATTTTCTGGCGGCCGCCATATATTTATCTGGCGGACGCCAGATAATATATCTGGCTTCCTGATGCGCGTGCATGTTTTAATAGGGGCTTTATGGGAGAGGTGAGTACACTCAAGCACGCTTGTATTTATTGCAGGCCCGCTATTATGGTAGATCATTTCATAGACAAACAGCCTATGTAGATTAGTGCAAAGTTGGTACATTTTCAACGAATGTTACGTTTAAAGTTTTTTTGTAAAGATTCGGGATACTTTTTCGTCAAGAGATATAGCAGAGATGAAAGGTCTGCTGATTTTTTTCGGTTGGGGTTGGACTCTTAAATAGATTTATAAAATCCTCTAACGATTAATTTCAAATTAATCCATGGGAGGAGAGGTTTGGAAATTGTTTCAACCATAAACAAAGTGACCAGCTTTTGTAATTAACAGTTGGCATCAAACAAAAACTTCTTGACTTCTATGTAATATATAAGCTAATATATAAGCTGAATATGCCAAAATATTTCCATAGATTTTCGCAAAATTTCACCCAGTCATGTTAGTTTTTTTGGTAATTTTACAATGTAAATTTAGAAAATTTGATTTTGATTCCCCACCCTTCCCCCACCTACGGTCTGCGCATGAAGATTTGCAATGTCTTAGCAACATACAGACGTGTGCCATAATTTAACGGCAAAAAACAATGGCAGCGCTGTTACAACGCACTTTGAAAAATTACGCACTTTGATATATTTTCTCAAAGTACGTTAATTTTGGGACCAATTCAACGCACTTTTAAAAAATATTTTTTTTCAAAGTGCGTTGATATTGTCGATATTAACGGACTTTGAAAAAAATTGTTCAGGGTTTATCGAAATAATATATAATTTAAGATACAATAAATGATTGTTTTAACTTTGTGTAGGTTGATGGGATATATTTTTGAAAGAATTTTCTGCATTCTGAGCTAACAAGATAAACAGTTTCTCGCTTAGAGGTTTTTTTCTCTTTTCTCATAAGCTTACGTAGTTTGACAATATGACACATTAAGAACAACTCGGGGTATTTGAATTATCCAAATATGACATAAACTGCCTCGCGTAGCAACTGCATTTTCCTTTTTTATGCATTCAGCAAACTTACTAATCATCTGGTACATGTACAATGTGCTGTACTAGAAACGAAACCTATTCATTTATTTATTGATAATGGAGATTATGTATAACATTTTTCAACTGTTTTCAATTGCATGTGCTTATAAACAAACGTGATGTGAAAAAATTATACGTTAGTTATGGTTATCAAAAACACTATGATCTTTTAGAGGATCAGTGCGAGAGAAAAAAATGTTCAAGGCTCAACTTCTCCTTCACTTATAAAGTTACATATAATTGGCATTTTCATTCAAGGAAAATGTTTATTCTTATTTTAAATAAAAATACAATATTTAATACAATTTCACACCTTTTAAGCTCTTGCGGGAGTAAGAACAATGGGGTCAGTACTTATCAGTAATTGTCAGTACTTCTCTACGTTTTTTTAGTACTGTCTAAGTTTGTCGGGACCTAAAATGTTCATTTGTTTTATTTGTGACCCATGTAACATGCCATTTTTGGACCCCAAACATTAATGATAATTTTCCTGCAATTTTTGCTAAAATTTCGCATGAAAATTGACTATTTGAAGAAATTAAACAAATATTTATAGTTTGAACTATCATTTAATTATGATTTTGATACAGTATAAAGTTGAACACATGTAGTGAATAGAAAAGTAATAATAATTTATATCTTAGTAAAAGTTTAACAAATCTTGCTTTACTGGTGGCTTCAAATGCCACTACATAATGAACACAACAACAGATTAAGATTTATATTACAAAATGTTGGTTTTATCAAATTATATGGGTCGAAATTATTATCCAAATAGAAAATATGTTAGTGATGTCATCTTTCCAAAACTTTGCATACAAATAGACATACATCTAATGTCTCATGTAAAAGTAAAACAAGAGGCCCATGGGGCCACATCGCTCACCTGAGCAACAATGGGCGTTCAAAAGATATTGTGCCATATGGTCCCTCGGTAGAATAACAAAAAAATAAATATTGTCAAGTATTCGAATTTTACACTTATTTTTGCATACACGTAATCTTTGACATTGTACCTTCATGAAATACTATTTTTTACCAGAATAAGAAAATCCTACGCAAGATATAAAACTAAACATTTGGTAGGGGTACACTGTTAAGTTGTTAACTTCCAATTCCCTATATTTTCGTTATGCCCCCCCCCCCCTCCCCCCACTTTGTAAAGCGATCAAAATATATGAGAGCATATAGGTAACTTTTTTTCACAAACTACTTACTTGTTATTGTATTTTTGATAAAATATAATAGTTATTGCATTTTATTTTAAAAAAACCTACATGTACAGATGTGAAGAAGAAAATTGTACCTCAATGTGCTCAATTCCTCAAATTAAAAACATTCAAAAATTTAATTTGTCTTCTCCACTATAATTAAATGACTGTTATTTACCTCGCGTACAAACAAGGATAATTTTCCGCTGTGATATTTTCTTAGGAATAGCGATAATTACTTTATCCCCACAACAGAAATGTGTCAGAACTATGGAAACTGTTTTAAAGATGTCGTTTTTATTTACTCGTGTCTGAAAAACTATCAAAATTGATGTAGATTTCACATTATTTATTGTATAAAGATGGGGCCCCAGAGAGTAGGTACATGTATATACAGAATATCATTCTTTTATTTTGTTTGTACAAGTATTTAACATACTCTAATTCATATAGAATTTCTAATGTTCAACCAAAATTTCAGCGTCAATCGTAGAATTATAAGCAAGATACAGAGCTCACAGTTCCCATAGGTTTGAGTCATATTTTGTTCACATGAGTTTATTACATTCAGCTTAAGATTTTTAACTTGGTATTTCCTATTCAGCATTTAAAATGGAAAAAAAGAATGGCCTAAGATTTTCAATTCTTTTATACACTCAAGACCAGTTCAATGAAATTTGAGGTTCAAAATCAGTTTATACAAATGTACACAAACACAATCAAGGATCACATGTATAGTAGGAGTAATAATGACGAAAAAAGGTTAAGTTTACAATACAATAAGTTGTTAAAGTTGGTTTCTGGAAGAACAGACTTTGAAAATTTTCTTAATAAATATTGACAAATTTTTTACTTTTTAAATCTTTAGTTTTTTAGATTTGTGTACAAACATAGAATTCTGAGCAAATCCCTGTATCTTGCTTATAATTCGAAGCGTAACACTCAAATATGGTTAGTAAATAGAAATTGTAAACAATTAAACACAAGAAACATGCACTATAGAAAATAAAGAACACAATTTATTTTTTCGAAATTAATCATATATATACATGTATATACCTACATATTTCCGTCAGCGATATCAAACTCTATTTAAACTGAATAAACTCGAGAAAATACCGAGCATCTCAACAAAACCTATTGCATTAATCTACCATTACGCAAAAGATAATGCCGAATTAGCGATAGAATGATTTGTATTTCAGAACTTTTTTGATACATCAGATTTTGCTTAATTTGCGCAGGTAAACAGTTAACTGTTTGATTTACCGAAGTCTCTGTTTGAATTGATACGTAAAAATCACGAAATACAGACGAGAGTTCCCAAGTTACAAAGCATAAATAATGAAAACGAAACGAAAATCAGAACAAGCTAACACCAACGTCATGTGTGAAAACTTCAACGCATTGAAATATTTAGCCTCAATTTATTTCACAAAATCGACACCAATATATTTTGCATGTTTCAAAAATTTCCCTTCATACGCGAACTGTTGCATAACAAGCAAATTCATCATAGTCAGATCGACCCTTTTTCGTATAATGTCATGGCTGCTTTAAACAAAGAACCTCGTTTTAGAAGTATGGAATACGAGTCTTGGTAAAATGGGTATGCAAACCAGGGCCGTGACAAAATAAAAGCCGGGGCAGATCGGCAATCGTCAATTCCAAATACGCATTATTTACATCGAATACAAATATTACTGGTCCATCAAATATCCTGAAATTTTAATGAAATTGGCAGATTAATAACTGCTAATCTTTTGTTTTGCCCAGGCTAAGTTTTTCCTACCTATTTTACCGGATGCCGAACCCGAAGCTGAAACACGCCTTTCCTTTATTATTATTTTCGTAATAACTCAGATTTGAAACAGAATTAGACCTTAATTTTTGCAATTTATATTTTCCTTCCCATAAGGATAATTTATGCCAAACTACGTTGAATTGAACTCAGTAGTTCTTGAGAAGAAGATTTTTTAAAATGCACCCCCCTTTTTCTACAGTTTCAAGGTTTTCTCCGCTTTGAATACAGATCGGACTTTTATTTCTGCAATTTATATTCGCCATCCTATAAGGATGCTTTGTGCCAAATTTTGTTGAAATAGGATAAGCGGTTTTAGAGAAAAAGTTCAAAATGTAAAAAGTTTACAGACGGACGGACGGACGGACAGACGGACCGACGGACAAAATGTGATCAGAATAGCTCACCTGAGCTTTCAGCTCAGGTGAGCTTAAAAGTAGGGGTTACATCTAAAAATTTTGAGATATAGCACGAAATAAGCTAATTTTAGGCCAAAATTGGAGTTGATTTTTTCTTAACTTCTATGATATATAAGCTAAATATGCCAAATTATATCGATAGAAATAATATCAAAATATTGGTTAAATATATCGTAATGCACAAACTATCAAGAAGTTTAGTTTGCGCTAAAAATTAGGAAGAAACAGTAACAGTACTCTAACTATTGAGTTATACAAATTGTTCATTTTCTTCTTTAAAACCTTCCGCCACAAAATATAGTCACCTACTAAACCCTGTAAAAATGTAATTTGAATTAAACAATTTTATTCAATTAAGTTTTTTGGCATCGTAAAATATAAATATACTACTAGAATAAATATGTTTTGCAAAATTTGCAGACTATAGGTGACCCAAAATGGCTACCTAAAACCTGAGGAGGGAACCTCTTTAATAGTCTTAATACTAAAAAATGTTGATCTACTTTCATAACGCACATTGAAAAAAAAAAATTTAAAGTGGATTTTTTTGGTCCAAAATTTACTGCACTTTAAAAAAAAAATTTCAAAGTGCCTTGATTTGGTCCTAACATTAACGCACTTTGAAAAAAAAAAATTCAAAAAAGTGCGTAATTTTTTCAAAGTGCGTTGCCACACAGTGACCAAACCTTAAGAGAAATGTAAACATTTGAACGTCAAAACAAGTCAGAAAGTGCTTACCTTTGTCTAATACTTTGTCATTTCACCCTTAACCCTCTAAACTTTCCCCATCCTTCTTGGCAAGGAATTATATAAGCCTTCAATGTATTCCAAGGGGAGACTTTGCCAAATGTCAACGATAGCCCTGGACAGCTCGTCCGTGAGGGGGTGTTTATTGTTTCCGCACGCTGCTGCAACTTTAGCTCAAGTTTTAGCCAAACATTTTCTATAATGTTCAAATCAGGAAATTGGGCAGGCCAGCTAATTCAATTTAAACGTTTCCTGCTTTGTAACTTCGACATCTTGAGCGCGGTGAATTGGTTCATTATCGTCTTCGAATAGAAAGTTCTGGTTGGGAAAATGGGTGACGGTTACGAGCTACAAGTTGGCCTCAAAGATTTCTACGTGTAACGTGTTTTATTCTGGGATGTCAGGGATATTATATGAAATCAATTTTCCTCTAACTCTACCCGAGTTAATAATGACTGGTATAATAATTTTCCCTAATTGGGTGACGTTTAAATCACTATCAATAATTAATGGAGATAATGTGTGTGGGTTTTTTGTACTGTGTGTCTTTACCCGGTTCCTATTGAGAGAGAGGTACTTGGTGTCTCAATCTTCTTCAGACTTACTTCACCAAGAATCTCACCTCAATTCCCTGGGTTTCCTGTCATTAGTCTCTATTTGACCTTACCTCTTAACCCTTTTCTTCTTTCTATTTTCTTTCTTTCTATCTTGTCCGTTCTACTTCGCTGTTAACAGAAGACTCTCCCAGATTCTACAGCACAGCTGTTTATATAACCTTGGAGTAGTCCACTTCAAGGGTAGTCAGGTCATTCCATTTCCACACCCAAATCTTATTCATCACAACGTTTATTTTGATAAGACTAGTCATTACGTATGTATTTATGACGATTTACAGTTGTAATCGTGCCCACACCGTGGTATGTGATACACCCCCAAATCATATTAATTGAGATTTTCCGTTGAGACGGGGGGCAGACACGGTCTGGGGACTCGGCCTCGTCTTTTCGCCGCCATATATACAAACGGTTGTTTTGTCCCAAAACAACCTCACTTTCATCAGAGAAAATCACTTTATCCCAATGACCGTTCCCACGCCAATTCAGCTTTCCTCAACACCATGCTAATCGGTTTTTTTCTGTTGACTTCCTTAACACAGTTTTTTTTTGCTTGTCAAAATTTTTTAGATTAGTCTGCCTCCCCCCCCCCCCCCCAACTTGCACGATGCAACGTGCCTGGTCTATGGTAACCCTTCTGTCAGACACGTAGCATCAGGTGGAGGGGGGGGGGGCAGGGATGAGTCTGCCCCCCCCCCCCACTTTCAAAAACGATGCTACGTGCCTGTTCTATTGATCCGACAGAGCTACAAGAAATCGTGTATCCCTTACTTACAGTAAACAAGGACGTCCAGTTTGTGGTAAATTTTCAAAATCGTCTAGAAATTTATAACGAGATATAACTCCTGTAACAGTTCCTCTCAGACTGGTGATTTTAAACACATTAGCAATCTCGTGTAATTTATGTCCCTCATTTTTCATGTCTACGATGACAGAAGTCAAATGTTTACGATTTTATGACATGACGTTTTTTTAATCTTTCAGAAACAGACAACAAAACTTCCGGTCTCAATTTAAAAACGAGAGTTAAAACAGAAATGTGCTAAAAACTGAATTCAGATTGCCCAGGATATAACAGCGCAAACTTAACTTGTTAACATTACGCTTCACGCCGCCATATTGATATCTGCTGTTAAATTATGACACATGTCTGTACATGTATCTAAGGCCATATTAAAGATTTCCTTCGCAATAGATTTATATATGAGAAAGGTTTTTTAAATGCATGTCACAACAACCCCAAGTACTAACAACCTTCAAAATTGTTACATTTGCATTATAAACAAACTTCGACCATGTTTACAACCCATATAAAAAATATACTTACACATTCTTGAAGACGAAATGTTATGAGAAACAATGTTCCTATTATCGTCAAACAATGTATCCTTATAAACTCCATGGTATTGTTATTATCAAGATCACGGGTACATTTTTAATTGTTTTTACTTTAATTCTACTTTAAAGTTGCACTGTTGAAAAAATACTTCCTTCAAACCTTCAACACTCAACTTAAAATTATTGCTTCCTGGTCCAGGTTGAAATGATCGTAAGAATTTGATCGCTCAAGATTGTATGTTTTCAGGTATCATCGACACGAATCAATTGTGATTTAAATGTCTAAAATCTCGAAAGGCTATGTACAGGTTTGAACAAAAATTGATTACTCAAACTATTATATTATGTTTAAAGTACCTACTAAAAAATCACAAGCTTTCTAAAAATGGCAATGAGGGGTAAACCGATAACTAGTGATATTGAAAATGTTAATGCATAGTATTACATATTTTGATTCAGTTATATTATATATTTCACCAATGAATTTTAAGTGTAAAGTTCCTATCGCGAATTTTCCGTGAAGTTGCGGTTAGCCCGGTAGCATGCCAATCGGCTTTCTACTAAAAATACTACCCAACTTTCACGAACGTATCTTGTATTTGATTTGTATTGTAAACTGTAAATTGTAATGTAAAAGTTCTTAAAATCCATATGGTGAATTCAGGGGAAAGCTCAATTCGTTACACTCGCTCAAGTTTACGCTGAATAAAAACTCCAAAACGATGCTAAAGTTCAACAAGTTGTATTTAAGTTGATGAAATAACGGTACATGGTATTCCAATGAAAGCCGATTCTCGGAGTTCCGAGATAACAACTTGATACCTGCGGAGATTCCAGCACGTACAGTCCGATATAATTCTGTGCACAAAATCGACACTAACGTGCGGAAATCCAGCACAGCTAGCCCGATATTACACACACTCCACTAACGTGCGGGGTTCCAGCACAGTTAGCCCAACATACCACTCTATGCTAACGTGCGGGGTTCCAGCACAGTTAGCCCAACCGCTCTCTTCCAGATCTTAAACCATTCTCCCTACAATTATTTTTTTGACAGGCATTGCTTTTTTTTTGACAAAGGGATAGTAATGGCATGCCAGAAAAGTAAACATTCACACATATATAGCTGTTACGATAATTTCACACTTCTATTGTCCAACAATTATTTAATTTGCCTGGAGATTAACTTAAGAAGAAATCAAAGACTAGTGTCAAGAGGATTAACATTTTTGTCAAATGAAAGCATCTCCGTTTGTTTGTTTCGTTATTTCCTTTTTTTGTTACAAACTAAATTGCGTAATTAATCTGAGAGAGAAGAAAAATTAAACTTAAGTTCTCATAGCAGCTTGTAAATTTTAAATTGATAACCTGTTACATTAAAAGTTTAAAATCGAAGATTTCTAAACTTATCTATTACAATCTCTCTCACAGATTGTTATAGATAAGTTTAGAAATCTTCGATTTTAAACTTTTAATGTAACATATATCCTAATAAACTAGCAATAAAAACAGAAAATAGTGTTCATACGGCAAAAATCAATAACGACATATTAAAATATACCGGTATTTTATAATTCAACATAATGTTATATCGACATACATTTAAAAACAAAAAAGTTTGGAAAAAAAGAAATAGAGAACAGACATACCTCCTTAAAAGCAAAAATGAATGCACTAAAAAGAATGCACTGTCCAACCATGATTTCTTGAAGCTTAAAAATTAATTCCAGTATTATAACCCTTTTGAAAAAAAATTTACACACACACACACACACACACACACACACACACACACACACACACACACACACACACACACACACACACCTCTCTCTCTCTCTCTCTCTCTCTCTCTCTCTCTCTCTCTCTCTCTCTCTCTCTCTCTCTCTCTGTTGTATTCATGTATTAAGTACAATAGTTTGGACTGATAGAAAATACAAGATTCATGTATTTTTTTCTATTATTGCCTGAACACTTGCCGGGGTATATATCTTAAATTTTCACACCCGACCGGATGCAGTAAAAAGTTGAAACCTGTAAACTTTGATGATCATAGAGTGCAACAGCAGTCTTGTATAAGTCATTACATTTGAACCTGATAGTGAACATAAAACCTGTAAATATATTAAAGCATGTTTTATTTATTAAACATTCAGGAAAACTCTTTATTTAGTTTTAAAATTACTTTTTTTAAACTTATTAACTTTTTACAAAGTAATGGTAATGGTAATGCATTACTTTACTCATGTAATGGTAATGTAATGCATTACTTCAAGAAAATTAAGTAATGGTAATGGTAATTTAATGCCCTAATTCATGAAGTAATGGTAATGTAATTCGCCCCGAGCCTGGCATGCTGGTATTCACTAATCCAGGACAAAACCAGTGTGCCATGCTAGACTTTACAATATGCGGTGTAAAGTAGTGTTTGAATCAACATTGTCAATTTTTATCCTCCAAAAATTATTTTGAAAAGTACATAATTAGTAATTTCTCCATCTTTTTTTAAAAAGTGACAATTTTAATGTTGAAATATGTCATCTTTACACGTTTCAAATTTGTGAGAGAAGATCCAGAGACAGCAATTCCATTTAAAAACAGCTGTAAATAAGTAGGATTTTACATGAATTGCATCGTGTTGCTATATAGACCCATATTATAATAAAACCTTAAACATTAAAAACATTTTCTACCCATTCAACGTCCAACAGAAACCAAATACGTGTAACGGTTATAATTCAAAAAATGTGAAAAATTAATTCTTCCGAATCAACGTCTTTTCGCCCACTTTCTTTCTCGAGTCTTTCTAAGTGGCGCAAAATTTTGTAGACTAGTCCTCTGTCTCTGTCGCCCATATCAGACGGACATTGCCGGTCAAAAAATTTCTAAGCCCTACCGTTTATTCGTGAACATTTTGCGTTTATTCGCTAAAGTAACGCGTTAATTCGCAAAAGTAATGCGTTTATTCGCGAAAGAACGCGTTTAATCGCGAAATTTTCGCGTTTGTTTGCATCAGTAACTCGTTTATTCCTCTAAGTTGCGCATTTATTCGCGAAAAACAAAAAAAATTTATCCTACGAAAATGAGCTCAATAGGCTTTCGTAATTATCATAACTATTTCTGACATGCAGAAAAATACCAACATATTTGCTCTCGTTAAGACTCTGCAGTTTTCTCAAACAAACAGAGGGAAAAAAAAAAGAATGGTTTCTTTTTTTTTTTGTTATATCAAATTACAGAAAAATATGAATTCAAATGAAAAAGAATGACAAACAATCTTCTATTCAGACCTTTATTACAAATTCAACTCAATAGAAATGTGGTCGTGAGGAGTGTGAACAGGAATGCGAGGTGTATAGTCAAATTGTTACGGAAAAGTGTTCTCGTGATAAATTCAACATAGTCCCTCATGAATGCAAACCCTGATTAGATTGTTGATGGTGATGTGTAGTGACTCAACTATTAACTTGTTTTTAAACCTATTTTAGATTCACATAATTAAACTATGTTTTCCACCGATTTTAAAACCAGTTAAGTACAGCTAGGAAGGTCTGCAAACTAGATCTGCATTTTATTTCAGTAAACGAGTCTAACATTGTTGAATTGTGTTACTTTAGAAGTGAAAATTAATCATTAGGAGAGAAGGGCCTGTGGAAATTTAAAAAAGTTTATTTCTTGATAAATCTATATTAAAAAGGTTTAAAATAAACATTAGATTAGGTACATGTACCTAGTTTGCATACAGGGTTCTCGTCTTATAAACAATATCATCCATTTGCCTGTTCATGTTCTTATTATTACATTAATTTTTACTAGGTATCAGAAAGTTGGGGGTGTGGGCATCTCCCTGATGATTCATTTTTTTAATATGTAAATCTAAAGAAACAGCTTTGCTGCGACACCCCCCCCCCCCCCCCCGATGCTACGTGCCTGTATCATATTCATAAAAATGTGAATATAAAATCAGAATGAGTCAGGAAAGGCTTTGCTGAATGATAAAGAAATACATGAATCCAGTAATTAATGAGAAAAATATTTTTAAAAATGGAGACAAAAGGAAAGACAACTTTTTCTGGGACATACAAACTGTACATGATAGAGCTTTTAACACGAGCCAGGGCGGGGTCTTCTTATGGCCAACTGTCCATTCATTGGTTAATAAGTACGAATACATTGAATGCAATGACACTTATCCGACTTTGGTGTATATTTCAGTTGAAACAGGGTCAATTTCATGCAACAAATATCTTCCGATTTTGACAGTCAATGAGTATAAATGATCTTCTCTTAGCGAATAAGAAGAAAGGAGGTCAATATTTGACAGCTTCTTATGGCGAGCAAACTAGATGGTAGAACCATTTTTTTTTACCAAGACCTTGGACTTTCAGTAGGACGTAACTATCGATTTCTTGCGTCAAAACAAGTTAAAATGACGCTAGTTTCAAGGTAAATACACATCGATTGCGTTGTCTTAGCCCAAAAGGGAGACAAATCTTGTTGATTTCAAAGAGCCATGGCTGAGTGGCATTCAATAAAATAGAAAAGCCTAAGTGTCATTGTCGTTTGACACAACTACCCGAAATCCTCGCTCTCGTTAAATGGACCTACCATCTCACCGAAAGTCCAGGCTCTTGTTTAAACGTTTTCAATGTCTATGCTTCCATAGGCTTGATAAATCATTTTTAGAATCTCTTAAAGTTTAGAGAGTGACTTATTTACTAGATATCAAAAATGACAAATTATCTGAGTGATATGGATTTTACAGTTGAATTTTTATAATTCATCTGGAGGGACCTCAGTTTTTATATTGTTTTGCTATATATAAAAAAAAAGAGTTTCCCACTTTACAAAGGCGTTGAATTATTTCATGTTTTCCCGAAGGAAAATGAGATAATTTTAAAATAAGCCAACTAATGAAATACCAATGTACAGTAACTGATCTTAAATTTATAAAATGAAATAATGAATAAATTTAAGATGGTATACGGTACATTTCGCACACTGTACGCTTTTTTGGGAGTTGATTTTAATCAACTCTCCTATGCACTTACTCGGGCAAAGCGAAAGTGAAACAGTGTTTGGACCTAAGCACAAATCAATACCGCTGACAACACTTAGTTCATGAAAATAATCGACAAATTCGATGCTATGTATTCTGAAGCATTGTTTTTCAAGAAAACTTATTTATTAATACCATTAAAATAGTAAGATTTTAAATTGTACAAACAGTTTAGATATTTTTTAAAGTCGTATGTATTCTTACGCTAGAGTTCCATGTATTCTCGTTCAACCAGACGCTTGACTGTCTCCGTTAATATCCGACAAAACAGAGTATCTCTTGCTTGTCGGAGATATACGGAGACAGCCGAGCGTTTGGTTGAGCAAGACAATAGTTCAAGCTTGCCTGGATCCATACAATTTCTCAGAAATATTTCGATTACTGATACTTCTTGCCATGCAAAATCACATATCGTTGATTTTGAATAAATGATAATCGATAAAATCAACTCCCGTGAATACTTCAGTACTTTGATTACCATATGGTCTTCAACGGTTCCTCTTCCTAGGTGGAGTCCATTTCAAATATCTTATAGCGATATTCTGTATATATCTCGCCGAAGCACACGTCTCAAATATCTCAATTGTCTCTTCTTGATTTCAACATTTATTTCAGCAATTTCCTTTTGGCTTATCCTATCTTACTATCTTAAGTCTATGACTTTGCTTTCTATATTTCCTTGTTAGTTTTCCCCGTCTCAGTAGCGTATAGAAGGCACTGTTCTTTATCCATTACTTTCATATGATTTTATCTTTGATTTTCTTGATATTTTTTTTTGAATTCCATAATTATGTCATTGTAGTACTGCAGTATTACTGTTTTCAAATCTTTAAATTTTATTTTCTTCAATATCTCCACACATGTTGAAAATATATCCGAGCGGAAAACAAAACGTCTTTATCTCTTCTAATTCGTTATTCTCAACTTGTATTTTGTTACTGTTCTTATTGCAAGTTCTCATAAACTCCGTTTTAATTTGGTTTGTCTCAAACTAACGTTATCTTCTTTAAGCCTGAATCTGTCTTTCCTTCCTTAATTTGTTTTGAATGTCCATCCGCTGTAAACTAAATTAATTGCAAAGTTTATGTTTGTCAATGTAGCAGTAAAAGTAAAAGTCCACTGTATTCTTTGCTTTCCTTCAGTCAATTTCTTTGTCAACCAGTCAATAGTAAGAATTAAATGGGGATAAGTTGTATTCCTGACCTACACCTGTTAAAGTAACCAGAAGTTATTCTGAAGTTGATTGTTTACGTGTTACTGAACATCTGAACCCATTCATACACGTGTATTTCTTTCATAATTCTAATATTTTATGGTATTCCATGCTTTTCCATTATTTCTCAGAGCTTGATACGATCTTTCCTATCTAACGCCCTCGGACAGTCGAAATTCATATTCAGGATTGCTTTTCATTCCACCAGACTCTGTTAAGTGATGTTACGTAAGCATCCATAATACAATCTTCCTAAATAAAAATCATTTTCTTTTTGTAAAGATGTTATCTACATCCTTTTTAGATCACTTGATCAGAAAGCTTAAGTGAGCTTTTCTGTATGACCAAAATTTGTGCATTGTCGTTGGCGTTGTCGTGCGCTAAACTTTTCACATTTTCTTCTTCTTCTCCAGAAGCACTTGGCCAATTTTAACCACACTTGGCACAAAGCATTACTGGGTGAAGGAGATTCAAGTTTATTCAAATGAAGGGTCACATCCTCTTTAAAGGGGAAATAATTTAGAATTATTAGAAATTTGTTGGTATTTTAAAGCTGCTTGGTCCGATTTTTTTTGTTATTACAGTATCAAAATTTTTTCAATGCAAATCATTTATCTTAGAAAGTTATGGACTTTCTCCTATTTACACCAGCAGAATCAGTCTCCTTTCAAAGTTAGAAATATTCAAAGCAAATAAAAATAATTTCTTTTTGGGCAAACGAAAAAAAACAAACCAAAATGCATCACGGGAATGTTAAGAAAAGGAAACCGCATGGTTTCGCCCCCCGAATGATTGGGGTTATTCAACCCACATGCTATGCATCGATTGTAAATAAGGCAGACTTCAGAAATATTAGCGAACAAAACGTACACATGTTTATTTGTAATTTGTCTGATCATTTCGACCTTTATTTAAAGCGATGTCAAAGTCGTTATACAACCATACCCGTCTCGTCGTCAGGGGTGAAATTCAACATGAGGCGAAATAACGCGGTACCTTTTAATGTCGTTTGTTTTGTTAGCAAATTTTGTACGTATTTTTTCTTCATTGAAATTTGGTAATTGACTGGTAAAACTACTGCAAAGTCTATTATTATACATACTAAGCACAGCCATCATTTAAAAGCGTGCATAAAATTTGATATAAAATCGGACCTAGCAGCTTGAACAAATTTTTTTTAGCTGTAACTTGTATGGAAGCATCCTCAGGTAGTGTAAATTCAAGTTTGTTCAATTCATGGTCCCCGAGGGTAGTGTGAGCCACAATGGGGGGAGGTGAATTTTTACAAAGGAATACATAGAGAAAATCTTTAAAAATCTTCTTCTTAAAAACGATTAGGCCAGGAAATCTTAAACTTGTGTGGAAGCATACTCAGGAAGTGTAGATTCAAGTTTGTTTTTAAAATCATGGTCCCCGGGAGTAGGGTTGGGCCATAATGGGGGGGGGGGGGGATAGGTTTTTAAATAGGAACACAAAGAGAAAATCTTAAATAATCTTTTTCTTGAAAACCATTAGGCCAGAAAAGCTTAAATATTTGTGTGAAAGCATCATTAAGTAGTGACGATTCAAGTCTGTTTAAATAATGGTCCCCATGAGTAGGGCGGAGCAACGGGGGGGGGGGGGGGGGTCTTACATAGGAATATATAGAGAAAATATTTTAAATTCTTCTTTTCAAAAACTCTTAGGCAAGAAAAGCTCTTCTTCTCAAAAATCATTCAGCCTGAAGAGTTTGGACTTGTGTGGAAGCATCGTCATGTTTTGTAGACTCGGGTTTCTTTTAATCATGGTTTCTGGGGGTAGGGACACAATGGGGGGGGGGGGTACATAGGAATATATAGTGAAAATATTTCAAAATCTTCTCAAAAACTATTAGGCCAGAAAAGCTCTTCTTCTAAAAAAATCTTAAAATCATTTGTCCAGAAGAAAACTTAAACTTGTGTGGAAGCATCCTCAGATAGTGTACCTTCACGTTTGTTCAAATTATGATCCCCAGGGTACGATGGGGCACAAATGGGGGGGGGGGGCTCGAATTTTTACATGGAGAAAATCTTTAAAAATCTTCTGGAAAAACATTCAGTCCAAAAATCAGTAACTTGTGTGAAAGCACGGTGCAGATTTAAGCATGATCAAACCATGATTCTCTAAAGAAAAGTGGGGCAACAAAGTGGGGGTGGGGGTATATATAGGAATATAGCAAAATCTTCTTACAAATACCAAAACAACAAAAAGGGGCTTGGTATTTACCATAAAAATATGTGAATAAAAATCGGGAGATTTTTAAAAAATTTTGAGCACGATATACTGTACTTAGTTTTTAGATTTTTTTTTTAATTTTGATACTGTAATCCTCAGGCTGATTTGATGAGAGATATAGCTATTGTTATTCAGGTGAGCGACGTGGCCCCTGGGCGTCTTGTTTACTCTTTTAAGAATAATCCTAGAATAATGTTACTTGGTTCTTTGTTGTCTCAGCCCATCCAGCTGAAAATGGTACCGCCTTACGCTGGAGGTTAACTTGCGATGGACTGGTGTCCCATCCGGGGGGGGTCATCTGCTCGGAAACTGGAAATAAGCACCACGGCGCTATATGCTCCTACATTCATGGCACGGAGAAGGATTTTTTAAAACTTTTCCTGAACAATCGATCAATATCTAAATATGTTGACAATGTGGTTTTGGGGTCTTTTATATATATTGGAAACAAAACAGAATGTGTATGTAGTGAAGTTCCATTCCTTCAGTTGGCTTGGTCGTCTTCCTTTTGCATGACTCTTGTCATTTTCGTCTTTTATATTTGTATTTCCACTGAAAAATCTATATACTAGCAGAGACATAAATAACATGTTATTAAGGTCTTCGGTTTCCAACGGAAGACCTTGTAGTGATTCTGATGGTAATTCTTCATTATTGTTATTCTTCTTCTAGACATTTTTTAAACCTTATGATAACTTTTTTGTTTGTCATCCGATTTCATTCAGATATTCAGGGTGTATTGTAAATTAGATTTAGTTTTTAAGAAACAAAAAGATGAAAAACCGTAACTTTCGGCTTCGAGTTATTCCCCTTTTTAAAACTTTTTAGGGGCATTCGTTTCCGGCTCTGAAATGGTCCGTAGCAAATAATCCAAAGTTAGAAATCTTTAAAATTGACACTTTGAATGTTGTCCTCTGATTTTTGTATTTTAGATTTTTCCCAATTGTACCACTTGAAATATATAATCGAAATCTATTTTTAAAAATTGCTAATTTTTACTCATGTTTTTGCTTCGTTTTTTTTTTTTGTTTGAAATATTTTCTAAATGCATATAGAATAAAAGTTGTGCATAAATTAAAGGGCTTTCATGTGAGACCAGAAAAAAGGGGCTGGCCTCTTAAATAAGGGATCTAGGCGCCCGGAAAGTCTTTGCTGTATAACTTAAAAAAACGATACATGCTACGATATTGATGTTGCTGGAAAAGTTGTTCTTCATTATCTTATCACTCTAATTGTAATAAGTAATGTTTGGATATTTAAGGAATGAACTCAATATTTATTTTTTTATACGATATTATTACTTATTAGGTTAGTAACTGGCTCACTACGGAAATATATTGGGATGATCAATCTCATAGATGACGAGACGAAGCCGAGCCGTCTATGAGATTGATCAACCCAATATATTTCTGTAGTGAATCAGTTAAAATAACCTAATAAGTGTTTTGTTTTCCCGAGGACTATCAAGCGACATATTTATTCGCAAATAGCGATGATCTATGCAATGCCATGTATAAGATGCCTAACATCTGGTCCAATTTAAGTCATTTAAACTCTTCACAATTTTCAATCTCACCTTTCAAAAACTCTTTAAAAATCTTTGTTTCATCCATGTTTACATACAATGTTTTGTTGCTATTCAATTTTAAATGTTTTATCCCTTTCCTCTTCAGAGATTTGAGCAAATTTCGACGCTGCCATTTTGTTCTGCTCCAGACAAAACAATGTGACTTCAATATTCTAAGGGCAACTACTCTAATTTTAAAGAATTTCAAAGGACAACTACTCCAAATACTTTAAGAACTTATGGCATGCGGTTTATGTACTAATACTACGAAATGTCGAAATGAGTAAGCGAAGCGTCGGCCAATGACGGCCATATTGCCTAATATTAATTTCTCACCGAACAAATATAGAGATATATGAGGCATTCACGTACTATGTTTAAACCAATGAAAGTGTGACATTTCAGTCCAAGGGAAAACAAAAAATGGTTTGGGGCAGTTTACGTTTTATAAACCGCGAGGCGGTTTATAAAAAAGCGTAAACTGTTTCAAACCATTTTATATCGTATAAAATTAATAAATATTGAATATAATTGAATTTTTATACTCTGCATTGTACATGAAAACGGTCATTTGACCTTTAAAATGACGTAAAATTGTACAAAATTCAAATGTAACGTCAGGCGTATTGATACGTTTTTGACGTTAGATTTACTATGACGTAGGCAACATTCTTTATACGATATAAAATGATTTTTTAGCCAATCAGAAAGCGCGTTACAACCAGAATTAAATTATTGAGTAATATGAGAGTTAAAAGCTTCACATCAAGACATGCATATCCGCTTTCATTTTGGTTATAGGGAATAGCTCCCTGCGCGTAATAGTGTTTTAAAGTCGCAGTCAATACTTTTTTTGTCCAACTATATCCCCAACTTATCACAGACATGCCTTTATCGGTCTATATAACTCTTATAAATACTGTGTAGTCTGGGGTTTACATTTATTTAATACATAGAAAATAGGCATTAACTAATTTTCAAGAGTCCAAATTTATTTTCTAAAGCCCTGATTGGTCAAAAGTTAAGGAAGTGTGAAAATGACCTCATATCAATGTATTAGGTTAGACCCTGAACACTGTGCCGGATAATTATGCCAGTGCCAAGGTGGCATTTTTGCACCCGCTTAAGATGCAGTTTCGGAAAAATCCATGTATACCAAATGATAGACCATTGTCTAGAGAGTATATAACCACTTTTGTTTTTAATGTGTTTCACCTGAGAGGTGAGATGTTTACCTTTAAAAATTAATATCCCATCGGAAAATGATAATTCCCATAGGAGAATTGACTCTCCTAAAGGAAATTTCGACAATCCTATAGGATTTTTAAAGTCCTGTAGGAATTATATTTCCTATAGGAGAATGGTAATTCCTGTAGGAATTTGATTCAGACATGTAGTTTTCCTATAGGATATTAAGTTTTCCTATGGGAATTTATCAAATCCTATCGGAATTGAAATTCCTATAGGAAGTTCTTGTATTCCGATAGGAAATTTCAAATTACCTATAGGAATATTGATTTTCCCATGGGAAAAATTATTTTCCTATAGGAATTTATCTTTGAAAGGTAAATATCTTAAATTACCTGACAGGTGAGATACGCTGATAACAAAGGTGGTTGTTAACTCTTTGAGCAATGGTCTATCATATGGCATATTTGAATTTTTCGGTATATGGAGCTTAAGCGGGTGCAAAAATGACGCCTTGGCACTGGCATAATTATCCGGCACAGTGTTTCTGACAAGTGTAAGGAGAAGGGGTGGTTTTATTAAGACTGATTGACAATCCTTTCGATTCTTGACTTGAAGTTGTAACGGAAGACCTCCTCGTTGCTTGCAACGAGCTCGGCTCTAGTTTATGTCTCTGATACTAGCATCTACATGTATTTACATCTCAGTTCTAGGTAAGAGAGAATTCATTACATTTTGGGTTTCAGAATTTGATTTTAAAATAGGATTTGCCTTTCAAATTACATTTTTATAAGCTTTTAAAGCTCCCATTCTATCCAGAAATACGAATTGGTCGCTAAGTACACTTTACGTAAGACAAATTTATGAAAGAAAAGTCAATGGTGGGTATACCATTAATTATCCCTTGGACCCCCCCCCCCCCCTGGAATTTTTTTTAATCCTCCGCGCATGAACCATCATTTCAAGTAAACATTATCGCTTGAAGGATATAGAGGCTTTGTAGAAGGACAGATAAATACATATATAGATAGGGTATATATCTCTCTCTCTTCCCATACATTTTAATAGCTTATTGACAGCGGCCTAATAGCGAGCGCAGCTCGCCGGTGCGCAGCGCGGGCGCGAAGTCTCTCTACATCTCAATGTAGAGAGTGCGCGAACGGAATTGTGGGAAGGGTACCAGACTACAGACGACACTTGACCGACGTGAACTTTGACGTCGCAATAAGGGGAAATTACTCTAAGTAGTTATTGTAAATCTGCTGAAATATAAATTCCAAAATCTTCTCAAAATCTTGCAAAGCTAACGAATGGGGACATTTTTTTTTTTAAATAGGAAACAGAATTCTAATTCGGGTAAGGAATGGTGAGTGCGTAGTATGCATTTAGCTCTTTAACTGCTCAATGGTATCTTTATTTTCACATTTATTATAGCGAGCGCAGCTCGCCGGCGCGAAGCGAGCTCTACCGGCAAAGCGTGTGTGAATAGAAAATTCGGACTAGTTGCACATTCATTCAACGGATTTTTTTGGCGTCAGTAAATCGGACCAGTTATGCCTTGTTTTAATCGTCCCAGAAATTCCCTGTAAAAATGGTTTTCCCATTTCACACTCTCACGAGAACAAGATAAAAGACTATGTACATCATGCATTGTAAATAAAACTAGTAGGCTAATTGTTCGAGAACAATTAGAGGTCTTTCCACCTAATATTAATTAATTTCTAGATTGCCCAATAAGGTATACAAAAAATTATTATACCTATGACACATGTTGTTCTATCAAATGGGAAAACCACGATGCCATTAATTGATAAAAGGTTTTTAAAGAGATTTGTTTTTATTAGCAAGCCATTTCGTTAAGAATTCCATGTTGTATATATCGTAAAGATTTATCAAATTACTTTTCTGAATTTTTCTCCACTTACTATGAACAAAACTGAGCCACGGTAATATTTTTTACACAATCATATAAACAGTAAACCTAACAATAGAAGAGAGTGTTCTACAGGCTAGCTGTCTTTGAATAAAAATGAATGGGTTGACTGTAAAAACAAGTTCCACTCGAGTAACCACAAGACTTGATGTGATAACTGGCTGACCCAATTGAATACCTTATTGCGCAATCCAGCAAGCTATTGAAACCCTTACTATAATTCTGTATTTCAAATGATATGAAAATTCATTAATTAACAGACTTCCAAATGACGTTGACCTTTGACCTTTATGTCATTTTGTTTGGCCAAGGTAGACGCTTCTATTCCAAGTGGTCCGAAGTCTGTACGACAAATAATAAAAAAGTTGGAAATGATTTTATAGAAATTTAAAAACTTTCAGGGGCAATAACTACTAGAAGGGGGCCTCAGATCCTTTCGGTATGAATTGATTGAAGAACCCTCCAAGTTTACTGAATACATTGGTAAAAATTCCAAGTCTCTATCTCTTATGGTTTCAGAGGAGAAGCGATAACAAGCATTTCGTACAATAGGGGCTATAACTCTGTAATTATTCAAAGGTATGAGCCAAGGGGCTATATTTTAAAATGTCTTAAGATGTCCTACTACATCCATAAAAAAGTTTTTCTCTACCACCCTAAACAAAAGATATATAAAAACTCATTAATTAACAGCTTCTCAAATGACCTTGACCTTTGACCTTTATGTCATTTTGTTTGGCCAAGGTAGACGCTTCCATCCCAAGTGGTCCGAAGTCTCTATGATATATAATAAAAAAGTTGGAAATGATTTTGTAGAAATGTAAATACTTTCAGGGGCAATAACTACTACAAGGAGGCCTCAGATCCTTTTAGTATGAATAGATTGAAGAACTCTCTAAGTATAATGAAGACATTGGTAAAAGTTCCAAAACTCTATCTCTTATGGTTTCAGAGGAGTAGCGATAACAAGCATTTCCTTCTCAAAGGGCAATAACTCTGTACGTTCTGGGAGTTCTTTGACACAGGGTCAATTGGTACCATAACTTTTGATGAGCAATTACATAAAGTTTAAATTGTTTAGATAACTCTAATAATAAAAAAGTCACTCCGAGCTAAATAGAAAAAAAGAAGAAGAAGAAGAAGAAGAATAAACTAGTAGACTAATTGTTCTCGAACAATTAGAGGTCTTTCCACCTCATTGTATTCTATGTTTGAAATAAGATTGCTTCAATAGAATAAATTATTTTTTCTGCGTTACTTCATAAAAAAGGGTCAAACGATTAAGTTTGCAATTTTTTAATGCTTGACCTTGACCTTTGACCTTCATGTAGTTTTCATCTGACAAGGTAGACGCTTCAAAACCAAATGGTCCGATGTATCTATGATTATTGATTCAACAGTTATTTGTGTTTCTTTATTGAATGTTCGAAACCTTCAGGGGCAATAACTGCTAGAATGGGACTTTGGACCCTGTCGGTATAAATAGATTGAAGAAGCGTCTAAGATACTGAATACATTAGTAAAAGTTTCAAGTCTCTATCTCTAATGGTTAATGAGGAGTAGCGATAACAAGCATTTTGTACAATAGGGGCAATAACTCTATAATTGTTACATGGTAAGGGTCAAAGGGTTATATTTTGAAATGTCTTAAGATGTCCTACTACATCCATGAAAGAGTTTTTCTCTACCATCCTAAACAAAAGAGATACAAAAACTCATTAATTAAGAGATTTTCAAATGACCTTGACCTTTGACCTTTATGTTATTTTGATTGGCCAAGGTAGATGCTTCCATCCCAAGTGGTCCGAAGTCTCTATGATAAGTAACAAAAAAGTTGGAAGTGATTTTATGGAAATGTAAATACTTTTAGGGGCAATAACTTCTAGATGTGGACCTCAGATCCTTTCGGTATTAATAGATTGAAGAACCGTCTATGTGTACTGAAGACATTGGTATAAGTTTCAAGTCTCTATCTCTTATGGTTTTAGAGGAGTAGGGATAACAAACATTTCGTACAATAGGGGCAATAACTTTGTGTTTATTCGAAGGTATGAGCCAAGGGGCTATATTTTGAAATGTCTTAAGATGTCCTAATACATCCATGAAAAAGTTTTTCTCTACCACCCTTAACAAAAGAGATCTAAAAACTCACTTCTAAATGACCTTGACCTTTGACCTTTATGTTATTTTGTTCGGCAAAGGTAGACGCTTCCATCCCAAGTGGTCCAAAGTCCCTATGATAGATAATAAAAAAGTTGGAAGTGGTTTTATGGAAATTCAAATACTTTCAGGGGCAATAACTGATAGAAGGGGGTCTCGGATCCATTCGGTATTAGTAGATTGAAGAACCCTCTACTGAAGACATTGGTAAAAGTTTTAAGTATCTATCTCTTATGGTTTCAGAGGAGTAGCGATAACAAGCTTTTCGTACACAAAGGTTGATAACTTTGTAAGTTCTGGGAGTTATCAAGCAAAGGGTCATTTGGTACCATAACTTTTAATGGCCAATAACATAAAGAAAAAATTGTTTCAATATCTCTTGAAATAAAAAAGCTGTCCCTGGAAAAAAAGAGAAGAAAAAAAATAAGAATAATAATAAAAAACATAAGAAATACAAAAGGTCTTTCACCTGAAAGGTGGAAAGACCTAAAAACATAAAGAAAACAAGAGGTCTTTCACCTGAAAGGTGGAAAGACCTAATAATTCCATTACATAAGACTAACAGAGTTGTCGTTCCTTCGAGTGACGTCACAATGGATTTCTTGCACATTGATCCCATGGTGAGTGGAATGGTGAGTATATGGTGAGTGCGTAGTATGCATTTAGCTCTTTAACTGCTCGATGGTATCTTTATTTTCACAATTATTGGGGGGGGGGGGGGGGGTCCAAAACCGTTTTTCTTATATGATCAGCAAATTTTTTTTATACGTAAATTATATTTTTTTTAAACGGGTGGGGGGGGGGGGCTCTATGATAAGACAATTTTTTATATGTAAGTTTAAGAAAAATGTCTGCTGCAAGAAAAGAGGAAATAAACTGCAATAAACATTATATTAAAATCTTTATTATTCAACAACATTGTATCTGAGATAGATTCTATTTAAATAAATAATTAAACAATCTTATAAATTATGAATAATGAAAATTTACTCGAAAAAAATAGGCATGTTTTTATTTTATTTTGCATTCAAATTCATTTACGTTATGTTGATACTTTTATTTTTATTGATTTTTCATAATTCATTATTTGATCACATGCTGCGCTCGCCCCAACGGTCACACCGTAAAACATATTACATTAATGCCTCTTAAAAATCCGGAAAATACTACGCTTCCGTTTAAATTTATTCTTCTTAAATGCTCAATCGCCAAAGCGTTTGAAAGAAAGTAGAGTTGCCTTCAAAATAAAGTGACAGTATTGACTATGAGGTAAAATACTGCACGTGGGAAACAAAATGTCAACACACCTAAAAGAACCCTCGTTGAAAAATTTAACAACGGGAGATTACGGTAGATTAAAACCTAATCAACACCAGGTATGTTCTGAATTCCTTTCAGTGAGCTTCGAGAGCTTGCGAAACTCAGTAGTTGGATTTGCCCGTTTCTCATTTGTGTAAAAATGTAAAACACTGTAACACATTGATGAAATTGCCGATTCCTTTGACCACATTAAACAAACCTACTTTAGCCAGTCATGTAGGTAAAAAGAGCTATAAGTATAGGTAAATCAAGCTACATGTATTTAGCTAAATTTAATAAATGTACCGGACCTTCAGCTATGGTCGTGAACAGGTGAAGAAAAATATAACTTACTGATTGAAGTTGTGTTTTTGAATGTCATTTTTTTGTTACTACCAAGTTAAATGTTGTGCTAAATTGTGATGAATAAAATTTACTTTTCAATAGACTCTGTTTAGGTGCTATGCACTTAGGGTTGGATACCGTTAAGGATGAAACGGTACGATACCATATACCGGTATTTTTGAAGCGATACGGTATTTTTAACGTTATGGTACTATACTCTGTCCCGAGTTTTTGCTTCCACCACTTTTTGCTTGATATTTCAATAATAGTAAATACCTTTGTGCTCAAACTACGTTCATCCACTAAGGCCTAACAAAAAAATAGGTTTGTTTCCGCTTTCACGCTGAAAAAAATTAGGGTCGGTAGGTCGGCTTTTTTTTTTTTTATCTTTTTTTTTCCCTCTCCATCTGTTCAATTGTGCATATTAAACCACTTATCTATTAAACTGGGTAAGATAAAAAAAAAAACAAGTATTTGTTGTCATTGTTTAAATGATCTGATGAACTTTTTCCCCGGCTGGTGGGAAAATTTCTCGAGCTCAACTGGCACGACGTGTGCTGCCATTTGTAAATAACAAACATCTACACAACACTGATGACATCTAAATAAGTTCTATAAGCGTTTTTATGACTTAAATTTAGAGGACACAATAAATTTTTAATTCGGATAAAAACGAAATTTTAACAAAAAACGGATAAAAACGGAAATTTACGATAAAACTCAAACAAATTTTTTGGGTCGTAGGGTTTAAGTTAGGGTCAGTCGGAAAAGCGGAAACAAACCTATTTTTTTGTTAGGCCTATTATTAATATGAAAAATGTCCAGATTATCTGTTTCGAAACGCCCCCTCTACCGCTTCAGGTTTCAATACACATCCAAAAATTGAAAGTCTACGGATATTTTGCATTGCATCAGCCATTAATAAGCCCGGATGATAATGTTAAAAAATTGCGCGATGTATTCCGAGTATATTCTGAATGGAGAAAAGATGTAAACATTTCCCATTACAAATCTCCGTAAGAAAATTGTTTTCGTTCCTGTGAAATTTTATGAGTGAAAAGGGATAATTGTTCAATGAAGATATCTTGGATATATTCCCTTTCATCGATTTCAATTGTATTTCTTTCACAGGTATGTGTATTTTTATTAAAAATCATCAAAAATTGATGGAAGCACTAACTTGGAACAGACTATAGACCTTAATAAATGAGAATGATGGGTTTTTTCAATAAATGTGTTTTTATCTTTCAGTGATATAATTTATAAAGATAGTATCATATGAGTTAATACAAACTATGTTTAAGCTTCAATCTTTTAATAAAAGATTAACAAACAAATAAATTGAATCTGATTCTCAAATGTTTGGTCAAGTTACTTGTGTTTCCCCCTTTTCCCTTGTAAAATAACTGACAGTGGTTGCAAACACCACCATCTGATTTCCTAGACAGCCGAGCGCTTTACCAGGTTGCCAGCCATTGTTTGGTTGCACTAATTGACAAAACATCAGAAAATTGAAAGGAAATAAAACACTTTTGCGCAATTTTGTCTTTTTAAAGCTGAACACCGCTCGTAAATAGGCACTGTCCGCCATATTTCCCTTTAATCACTGCTGTCCCTACAACCCTTATATAAGGGACAGACCTCTAAACAGTTCAAAGTACTTCGCTGTAGAGGTCTCACCTGTGTGGACGTACATTTTGCCTCGCCGTGTTACCCGGTCGCGATGAAATTATCAAATTTTACGCACTTTTTGAAGCCAGGAGAATACTAACATCAAATAAATTGGTAAATGCATTATTTACGAACAGAAAATGAACATAAGATAAGAAAAAAATGCTTAAAATCTAAAGACCACGAAAGGAATACTACATGTCGGCCACGAGGTTCAGGTGTGCAGTCGGGTGTAACGCAATCGAAGGGTTTATATACCAGGTATCTGTGTGACGGTGCCTATTTACGAGCGGTGTTCAGATTTAATTTACATTTATTGTCAGAATAAAATTTTAACACTATTATTGTAAATGTATTTTAGTTTTAAAAAAAATGTATTAATTTATTACTTAAACCAAGTATCGTATAAAGAATGATAAAGCACATATTTCGTTAATTAGCCTATCCTTTTAATACATGAGGAATTCGATTTACGCGAGTCTGAAATCGTTTTTTAAAATAATTTTAAATGTATAAAAAGATTTTAAAGATACAGAAATACCGTTATTAGTACCGGTATCAAATGAAATGGTATTTTACCGGTATTTTTAAAGCAACTATTTGGTATGGTATTGGTACCGTGTACCGGTATCCAACCCTATATGCACTACATTTAGTAGCTGGAAGCATGTACTCTCTATCTGTGGGTGATCCACGTTTTTTATATGATAT
>VIAA01000273.1:0-28440 GCA_015776775.1 Magallana hongkongensis
AATCTCTACTACTATATTAAACTAATAGACTCGAATTTTTGGGCTTTAATACCGATAAATCGGAAGAGTACTGCCTTTTTGTTTTATATATTTTAACATCACTGGTACTTGAAGATTAACAATTTGTTTTTATTTTTTCTCAAATTAATAAGTATTAATGAAAATTCCTAAAAAAAAATCCCAGAATTCATCTGAATGTTTTTGGATTTTACAATCTAGCGCAAGCGCTATACATTCACGCTAACGGAATCTTTAGTTTATGTTTTCACATATTTGCATTAATACATGTAAACTTAGAAACCATAATACAAATACGTCTAAATTTTCATTGGAAATAATTTAATATATAGAATGTTTTATCGTGAAAATTTCATTATATTCTTGAATGTACAGAACTATTGACATTTAGACGTAAATATCTTGATGATAAATACTGGTCAGCGCCAAATACTATTAAGTTTTGTGAACTTATGTCTTGTTCTAATGCTACAAACCTGAAAAAATTATGTTATTTTATAATCAAAATATACAGTTTGATAAAATAGTCTGTCCTCCATTATTATACTTTTTCCTTATCTTCATTGTATATATTGTATATTTATGCTTATTTACTATTTATCTACTACTTATCTATTCATTTATACAATGAACCTCTGACTTTTGAACTGTATATAATGATTGACCTCATGTACCATTCCATGGTGTGAGCGAATAAACTGAATTGAATTGAATTGAAAATGATAAAAATATATATTTATGTCCTACGGACCCGGTTTTACGATAGAATGCGTTCCGTGTATTGTCTCTGTAGCAAAGGTAATACGTGTACGTTGTTGAAAAAGTGTTGAATTCTTACATTATATGTAATTAATTTACATTATATTATTACATTATATGGATTAAATTTTTAGATGAAAGGTATTTAAAGTCAGTCTCAAAATCTGTTATCTTTTATTATGATTAATTTGACTGTTATTTTCAATGCAACTTTATTAATTTTCGTTTCGGGGCGATTCTGCAATTTTCTGTTACATTACGGGAATATGGGAGGCATTCTAACTGCCCATGGTGAGGGCCTTTCCTAAGACACAGTTAGATTAGATCTATTCTAACTTAGGAAAGTGTAGTGAAATTAATAGCATTGCTTTGTTATGTAAATGTCAACTATACGGAGTGTCGATGTACATGTATCTATTTCGTAAATTTATGTCCGATATTCAGTGCCAACTCGTGCACGCACGGGGCAAAGTCTAGTATTATTTTATGAAGAAGAATCAAAATGTTTGGCTTTATATACAGAGTTCTTTGGGTATCAAAGGTGAATATATATAGCCTATAAATTAATATGGCATCCAAGCCTATTAGAAATGTGCAATTCTAACGGGGTAGACGAAATAATGATCGAGGGACCTAACTATATAACATGACCCCTGAATCTCTATTAACAGATTATAAGCTTTCTGCGATTGAATATGTTTGGCCATCAGATCTAGAACCTCTAGAGGAAGTCACTGGAACTTCCAAATGTAACAAATTACAGTACATAAAGGAGGATGTCCGTATACTAGGCTAGCTCCAACCCAGTTTAAAACCTGACCCCATCCACCCATTTTATTAGTGTTGGTCACGCAATGACGGAATTATGACTACTAGCATTTCGGCAAGGATAGAATCTCGGGTGATTCATCACCCGTTATACGTTTTTTTTTTTCACATACTGAATATCATTTAATATTTATTAATTTGATGAGATATCGGCGCTTCTGATTGGTCGAAAAATTTCTTTGATACCTGCATCAATAAAATTTTCGCCGGATCTACTTTTCTCAACTGTTTTGATCTAACACTATTTATAGAACGGGTATTTCCAAGATAAACACTGTCAACAAAATGTAAAGTTGTGTCTGTTTTATTGTCAGCAAAGAAAATGCAATCTTGTGAATATAAAAACTTGAAAGTTTAACATTCAAAAATGAACGAAACACATCATTTGATTCACGAAATAGAAAATTAAGCGTCTTCTCACGATTTCGTCTGCTTGAGATCAATCAACATTAATTTACAGCGAGGCTGGCTGTTCCTTTTCCAGGAATGTTATAACGAACATATAGGCCTATAAACTTTCACGGTAACACTGCACTGCTGTTCAAATTTGGTAACGATAATCATAAGTTTCAAATTTACACACGTACATGTTCGGTCATCAGAAGTAGAGTCGTAAAGAAAAGCTATGAGTAATGCATCAACTCCTTCGGCGCATTCCAAGCGGCAGATATGCCATTTAAGTACATCACTGGCTATCTAGTTACCACAACGTTTACAAGAGTCGCTTATACATACTATTCTTTGTCGACATATCGGCTATTTTCGTACACGATCGCCTTTCCTTGGATGGTTATGTCCAGTTGCGTTTTCCAGCGATCTCACATGAAAACTAGTTTTAATACGAGTTTTTCTGCACAGGGAATAATATCACAAGCTATCGCATGTATTTTCCTTTCGTTTTCAATTCAGCCGGTTCAGATTTTAACTCACTATTTGTGTTTAATCCATTAAATTCAGCTCAATAGCTCTGCATCAGCTGAAGGCGCATCCATTTTGAATACTGTTGCTGTTGTTGTTTTGTATTCATACGCGCCGCTTCATTTACATTATTTACATGTTTGATCAATGACACTTCACATTTTTTTATTTGAAAATGTTTTATTAAATGATAAGAAATGAAGATAATAATTTTTCTATTGATCGACGTATCAAAGAAAAAATTGACCGGAAAACTTTTTCATCAATGCGCTACGCGCATTGATGAAGTTTTCCGGTCAATTTTTTCTTTGATACGTCGATCAATAGAAAAATTATTATCTTCATTTCTTAAAACGTTAATTATTTATCGATCATAGTACGGTACCCATCGATCATGTAAAAAAATAAAAAATGTCGGTAAAGGAGGAATTAAAGTGGTTAACTTCAATTTCACTGTTATCATGGTTATTTTCTTCCGTTCATTTCAATTTCTTATACGTTCCTATAGTCTGTCCCAAGATATTTATGCAGCACATTTGAACGATTTTTAATAAAAATACACTTACCTGTGAAAGAAGTGCAATTGAAATAGTTGAAAGGGGTATTTTCCAAGATAATTTCAATGACACATTATCATTTTTAACTCGGAAAAATTCACAGGAACGAAAACAGATTCCTTACGGAGATTTATAATGGGGAATGTTTACATCTTTTCTCCTTTCGGAATACACTCGGAATACATCGCGCAAAATTTCAACGTTATCATCCGGGCTTGTTGCAATACAAAATCTCCGTAGACATCACATTTTTTAGCATTGTATTGAAACCTGATAAGCTAAGAGGGGCGTTTTGACTGAGAAATCTTGGAAATTTTTCATACTTTTGGATGAACATCGTTTGAATCCTGAGGTATTTATAAATATCAAGCAATTAAGCCAAATGTGAATCCAAAATATCTTGGGACAGAGTATAAAAAAGTGTGTATGTGTGACAGTGTGGTTGTGGTACGTATACGTGCTGCTGGTGGTTGTGGAGTGGAGGGGGGGGCTCCATTCGGGTGTTGCTGCGAAAAAAAAAATGGGGATGTGGGGAGCTACGTGCCTGTTGAAAAAACCCAGACATTTTATAACTTTAGTTGTTTTATGTTTTTTTTTTTTTTAAATATAACGTTACATCATTTTGGGTGCTCCTGTACACCTTGATTCTTCTGGGTTAATCGACACACCGAAAAAGCATCTGTATGACACAGACTAAACAGCAATGGCGACTGATGAGGAAAATGAGCCTGAGCCCAAGATCGACAAACGCATTTTTATAACATGTTTAAGGAAGGCCCTCGTCTCCTAGAGGACAATAATGTACGATTTGCTGTTATGAAACTTATTTCTTGCAATGGGGCGGAAAGTAACTCATTTACAGACGCTAGTTTTGCAGGATGAGAACAAAGTACCATCTTTTCTTCCATTTACCGTGGTGTTTGCTTTTCTGAAAAAAAAAAAAAAATGGAAAAATGCAAATAATGATGAATTAGAACAGCTGCAAGGTCCATCTAAACATGCTCTGTTGTGTCTTAACAAGTTTTACAAAACGAAAGGTGAGTTTAATTTGTCAATATGAATTCTTTTAATTTGACACCTATAGTGCATTACGAGATTATGACTAGTGTAACTGTTTTGGCGTGCGACCAGTTCTCACCGAGAATCATATCTCGACAGTGCTCTGTTGTGTCATTTTATCAAAACAATTATATACTGAAATAGAAGAGGAGGAAAGATCACAACTATATAAACTTACCGGTATATATATCCCTTTGTAATCTCACACGAGACTCTCTTAATCACTCCATGTGGGTTATTATGATGGGCGTCAATGTAATAGAAAACAGAAAAACCACAACTGGGCTCGAACTCGAAACCCTTTACTTTAAAAACCAATGATTTATCAACTATGCTTAAGGAAAGCTAGCTAGTGCTAGCAGGAGCGTGGCAGTACTAAGCCTATTTAGTGATGGAACAATTGTCGCTGATAATTGATTTAATTATTTAATATAAAATTTATAAAAAATAATATATTTAATTATATATATTTTTAATTATTGGTAACCAAAACAAATAAAAAAAAACTATAAAGAATCTTGATTTTGGTCAGCTTTGGAAGTTTGGTTCACATTTTATTTTCTGCATGTCATACCAGATCTATTAATACAAATTTTAAAATGAAAACAAAATGGCTGTAGTTGATGGTGTGAATAGCAACAGTAACAATTTTCAAAGAAATAATGGATTTTTTCATTCTCAATGTCAAATATTTGGGATTTTTAAAATTTTATACAAATTAAAAAGAAACCCTGTAATTAAAATCAAGTTAGATAGCAAGTCACAAACAGTAGAAATTGCATGTCTGGAAAAATACTCTTACATTTTAATATTCAGATACAATTACATTTACAAATTTTTATAGTAATCAATTGGTTTTTTTTTAAATTTCAAATAAATTATTTAAAAAAAAAAAATGCAGAAGATAATAGCACACGCAGCGAGTTCCATAGACAATGTGTTTGAACGGAGGAAATTTGAGTTGAAATCTGCACATCGTTCAATGCAAATTTTGTGGATCCGCGTGAAAAAGTTCAATATATCACAATAATCCATTGCGGTGCATAGCAACATGGGGGAATAGGAAGCGTTTCTAAGGAAAATTCTTACCTCAAAATCGCATACATCCATTTCATTTAAACAATGAAAAATCATTCTACAACAGTTATTGCCGAGATCAAGGGATTACGCGGACATTATTTTCCAATTTTTTTTTGGTCAATTTCACGTGTTAGTTCCAGTCAAAACGATATGTATTGCCTCAAATGTTTATTTTTAAAGAGCGGGTCCTGGCACTTTATGTGTATTTTTTAAATCTGAGTTTTTGTTCTAGCATGTTAATAATATATATATTTATTGGTCAATTCTTTTAAAATATAACATATGAAAACAAGATATTTACAGTGTTTTGTTTGTTTAAAATAAGAAAATTGTAGTCGGTTAAATTTTTGGCTCGTTCCGTAAATCGCGCCTCCATAGATCGTATGTGACGTCACATCAAGAACACAAGAAAAGGTGGTGCGAAGATGTGTTGTTGGTGGGTGCAGTAACACCAACAGTAATTCCTGTCTGCATGAGTTTCCATCAGACCTAGCAGTAAGGAAAAAGTGGGACAGGTTTGTGTCATCCACTCAGAAAGACTGGAAGCATGTTGTTGATACCACTGTCATTTGTGGTGACCACTTTATAGCCCCATCAGATTTTGAGGGATACCAACAGTGGCGGAGTGGTTTAAAAAAAAGTTATCACTCAGACCCGGGGCTGTGCCAACCATCCGTTCCCCCTCACTGCCAAAGCCTGAACACCACCGACGTGCTGTCCAGAAGCTAAATATATCAAGGGTAAGTTTAAAATGTTGGATAAACAGATAAATATTCACACGGTTTAGTTTTCTTGTCAGTGGGACCCTAACACTGCATAATGGAGATCATATCCACTGCGATGAACGGAAACTATACATAGGCATATAAAAACATAATGGGGCTCATATATTTTAGGTAAAAAACTTAAAGGTTAGTAATAATGGTTTTTTTTTAAACAGTTGGTTGATGGCAATTTATCAGCTGGACATACTGAACATGCTGAAACTGTCTGTGAAAGGTTGTCACAAGCAGGTGCTTCCACAGTAAGTGCACTTGATTGATTGTATATGCAATAGAAAAAATAGATAAAAGATACATGTAAAATACATGTAAAATAGATGTGTTTTTGATGAAATGTTCTATAGTTAAAATGACAGATGTCCTACGGACCCAGTTTAACGATAGAATTTGTCCCATATACTCGTTCGTAGCAAATAAAAAAATTATATCGCGCTGTATCTAGCCTAAATTTTCATATGATTGGTCTCAAATACCTACAAATTTGCTCTTTATAATGCCATATTACCACATTAACTGTTTTTGCAACAAAATCACTGCCACTTTTAACATCATGTTTGATATTTACAGGCTCATTTACAGGTTCTTAATACATGCCACATCAAGTTGTGTGTTCACCTGAGTCAGATAAAGTACAGGATACAGTGAGTTCTTGATAAATATATATGTTAAATAGAAAAAATTCAAAAACAACTTTCTTAATAATGAAGTTTTTCTTTTGTAGAACTAACTTTAAAGTATTGACAGAATATAATAATCAGCTTCATTTTTACAAAACATTTTTGCCACTTTCATGCTGCAATTTTGGAATTTATCTTAATTGACTTTAAACAAAACTTAATAGGCTACTTGTACAGATGAAATCCTTCCTGATAGTGACCCACCCAAGAAACAGTCAAGGGGAACACAGTTGGGGTTAAAAAGAGAGAGCTACAGAAGTATAGGTACTGTAGTGTGTTGTCTTTTGAAGATTTTTGAAAATATTTTTTTATAGTTTTAAGTCAGTAAAGTTGTTCTGGATGTTGTAAATACTTAGTATCGTGATTACCTCCCAGTTACCTAGCTTAGTGCCGCTCTTCTGGTGGGGAAGTCGAGAAACTCTAAATTTCGCGAGATTTTCGGGGCATTAAGTACTTGTGCTAGTGACAATCAGATGATTCGAACAGTTAGTATGCTGAAAGTACACTGTATTGCAAAGGGTTGCACTTCAAATAGTAGGTTGTCCAATTGGAATCTTTAGAGTTTTATTTTTATCAGCTTCCAAAAGTAACTATTATCAGAAAGAAATGGTTGGATTTAATTAGATGATTCGGCTCAGTTCAATAATAAGTATCAATAAAAAAGTAAAACATGTGGACTAGGTTCTCATGAAATTATTAGCTTGGTTCAGCCAATGTTCCACAAGATATTTCACTGGGACTGTTTTCATACATGTATCTACCCTTTACAAACCACAATGCTAGATTTTGCATACACCACAATGCTAGATTTTGCATAGTATGCTATAGCCCATTGCCCCCAGGTAATAGACGTTTCCTACCTTCACCACGAGAGAGTTCCATTAAGTAAAGTAAACACGATATAAAATATTGAACCAATTTTTATTAGATCCCAGAGGTAAGGGTGTTGGTCTATTGTCTGTCTTAATTAGGGGAGGGGGTTAATTGAAGAGTCCCATATCATGAGATCAACATTTTATAAAGTGGAGTTGGGAAAGAATTCTTTTGAAAATAAAAATGACAGGGTTATGATGACACAGGTGAGTGGCATGGTCCATAGGCATACCTGTTAACCCTCCCGCATTGCGCGGGAGACTCCCGCAAAACAGCCTAAAAATCAAAGATCTCCCACATCCAACCTATCCCAAGCGGGAACCTTTTTATCACTGGGAATATAGCGTTTTACAAACACTTTTGTTTTAATTTTAATTTTGAGAATTTTTAGAATATCATATAGTTTTCCCAAGTTTCGTAGAATAGCGGGAAAATGTTGTATGATAATAACGTGTTCAAATAGATTTGCGTAGGAATACAGGGCGGGGCCATAGGAAGGCCAGTATAAAAGGTCAGAGTTAATAGTAAAGGTCATTCTAGCCAGTTTCACTCAGCGCACGAAGCTTACATTCTTTTTTCGCGGGCAGCATGGCGGCACCAAATGACGATTTCTTACAAAGAGTTTCAGAAATAATGGACTCCAAACTGTCTTCATTCGAGCAAAAGATATCCAAACAACAAAAACAGCAACACGAACAGCAATTGTCCAGGATTCAGGCAGCAAACGACAAGATATTCGTTTTCAAGAGGAAGGGAAACGAAGCCCAGTACAAATTCAACAACAGCGTAAGAGAAAAATTGATAGAAGCCAACACCAGCTTAAGCGAAGGGGAACCAGAAATGGCCTTTAACAGCATTTCATCAGGTATAGAGCTTATTCATCAGAGACAAAAGGTAATTAGATTAGCAGACTCTTCCAAAACAGGTTGGCGAACAGTGCAAGAATATACACAGCATGAATTAGCGTCAGACGAGGAGGACGAAAAACGAATCTTTAAAGCTGAAATCAGGGCGGAGAAGAAATTAAAGGAGGAGAGGATACAGAAGGCGAGGACGGCCAGGCGTACCAATCCATACCCGGAGCGAGCCAGCAGCGTGCAGAACCAGTCTAAGTCCTACGAGAACAGTAAAAAATCGGGGACATGCTTCAAATGCGGTTTCCCCGGTCATTGGGCAAAGAATTGCACCACCACCAACAACAACAACAAAGAGACAGGCTCTAAGTTAAGTACTTTAGAGTATGTGTATCGTTCAGAGGAAAGATTTACATGCATGCATGAGTGAGCACTTTTCAGAGAGTAAAAATAATGTCTGCCGTTTTGTGGCCACAATAGATGAAAATGTCAGTCCAGTTGGACGTTTGAGAGGTCATTTGACTAAATGGGTAGATATGCAAGCAGATAAGTATATTTTGGACGTTATTGAAAATGGATACAAAATTCTGTTTAAGACTATTCCAAAAAGTACTGGTATGTGTTTAGACAACAGTAAATCTGCTAGGGATAATGTCAAAGTAGTTTGTTCTGAGATTCAAAAACTCATTGATAAAGGTTGCGTAACAGAGGTCAAGAATGTTCATTTTGTTGTCAATCATTTGACACTCGCTTTCAATAAAACAGGTAAACATCGGTTGGTGTTAGATTGCAGGCATATCAGTAGTTGTATTCACGATTTCGTTTTCAGAATGGAAGATGTCAAAACTGCTTGAGAAATTTTTCAGAAGGGCGATTTTTTGATAAGTTTTGATTTAAAATCAGCATATCATCACAGTGAAATTTTTGAACACCATAAACAATATCTAGGTTTTCGATGGGAGATGAAAGGGGATATAAAATACTTTGTGTTCAACGTATTACCTTTTGGCATTTCTTCTGCAGCATTTATTTTTACAAAACTTATGAGAAAGGTGGTTCAGTATTGGAGATCTTTGAGTTATTGGGTCATTATGTTCTTAGACGATGGTTTAGCAGGGGCCAAATGTTTTGATCAAGCGTCTACACTCAGTGAGGTTATCAAACACGACTTGACAGAGTTGGGTTTCATTATAGCAGAGTCTAAAAGTGTTTGGTTTCCACAACAAAATATGGTTTGGTTAGGTTTCGAATGGGATATGAGTAACGGTATTTTAAAAGTAACCCAAGAGAGAGTTAGGAAGCTACTCAGTTGCATTGAAGAAGTGTACTTGAAAAGTCAATCAGGGTGCTCACATTTTCAGGTGAAATCTATTGCTAGTATAGCAGGTCAGATCATATCTATGGAAAATTCTATAGCAAATGCGGTCAGTTTCAAAACTAGGTATCTTTATCAAGATATATTGTCAAGATTCAAATGGAATTCTTACATTAAATTAAGTTCGCAAACTTTTATTAGGAGAATTAGAATTTTGGAAGATTAATTTAAGATCTATAAATGGCAAAGAAATAAAGACTTCCAAAGAACTTTCAGAACTAAAAATTTTTAGCGATGCTTCCGACTCAGGTTTTGGAGCTTATGTAGAAAATTCTGAGATCTCAGAGGTAGTAGGCCTCTGGACTGGAGAGGAATCCATGAAAAGTTCCACCTGGAGGGAACTAGAGGCAATTAACAGGTGTTTGAATACTATAGGAGAAAGTATTCAGGGTAAAGAAGTAACATGGTATACCGACAGCAAAAATGTTTGCAGAATTTTGGAAGTCGGTAGCAGAAAGTCGTATTTACATGAAATTGCTGTAACAATTTTTGAAAAATTACAGAATTTACATATCATTTTTGACATTCAGTGGTTACCAAGGGCAGAAAACATTCAAGCCGATTCACTTAGCAGGTGTTTTGACAGTGACGACTGGGGAATAAAAAACAGTGTTTTTCAAATTATTGATGAATGTTGAGGCATACACACTTGTGATAGCTAGGTTTGCTACAGATTATAATAGTAAATGTACCAAATTTAACTCTAGATGGTGGTGTCCAAACACAAGTGGGATGGACGCTTTTAAGCAATTCTGGGGTAACGATAATAACTGGTTAGTTCCACCACCAAGGTTGGTTTGCAAGACAATAAATAAATTAAAACAGGATAAGGGTAAGGGTACCCTTATTATTCCTCAGTGGAAATTGGCTCCGTTTTGGCCATTATTGTGCAAAGCGGAAGAGTGGGATTATTTCATTAAGGGCGTGAAAAAACTTAATTCTTTGATAATCGAAAGGGGCAAACGGCATATTTGGGGGCCATAAAATGTTCGACATGGTAGCCTGGTAGCATTGCGCTTGGAATTTTAGATATTAAATGCAACTTGTTCAGTTTTTTCATTTTTTTTCCAGAGCTAAACATTGAACAGAGAGTACACGACAGTTTATTTTTAGCGGGCATCGACACATCATCAGCGGACAATGCAGCTCTAGCAGAAAAAATGTGTGAATATATTGTGAAATCCAGAAGTGAAAACACAAGCAAAAAATATATGTCGTCATTCAATAGGTGGTCAAAATTCATTACGAACAAAGGAAAATCAGCTATTCCAGCCAATTCAATGCATGTCGCTTTTTATCTAACGCATTTGTTGAATATCGGATGTTCTTTTCATGTTATATCCAGTGCTGTGTACGCAATCAAGTGGGCGCATTCCATTTTAGGATATGAGGATCCAACAGAACATCCATTCATTAAAAATATAGTAGAAGCTTCCAAACGCAACAACAAAGCCAGAGTTATCAAAAAAGAAGTCGTCACGACTAAAGATCTCGTATTATTGTGTGATATTTATGCAGATAGTTCCAGTTTGTTTGAAGTGCGTGATATGTGCATGATTCTACTTTCCTTTGCTGGTTTTTTACGCTACGAGGAACCAAGTTCACTTCGTTGTTCAGATGTTAAATTTTTAGATGGATACGTCAAAATTTTCATCAACAAAAGCAAAACTGACCAATATAGACAAGGAAACGAAATACTAATTTCCGCGGGTGTTACTTCTGCTTGTCCGGTAAAAATGTTGCAACGTTATATATTGCTCGGAAATATAGACATTTTTTCTGATCATTTTTTGTTTCAATCCGTGTTTAAATCCAAGGAGGGTTTAAAGTTAATATACAAAAATAAAAAACTAAGTTACACGCGAGCAAGAGAGTGCATGTTATCAAAACTTAAATCCATTATGGGAAATGTCAACATTGGTCTTCATTCCTTACGATCGGGAGGCGCGACAGCAGCAGCAAATTCCAACGTAAACGAGTGATGTTGGAAAAAGCACGGAAGATGGGCATCAGATTCGTCTAAAGACGGTTATGTAAAAGACAGTTTAGAAAGCAGACTTTCAGTTTCAAAAAATTTGGATTTATAATAACAAACATAAGACAGTCAGGTTACATGCTTTGTTTGTTTTTGTTCAGTTCTTAAACTATTTCGCATAATTTTTCATACTTTGCTTACTTTTGAACATTTAATTCTAAGCTCGTCTGGCTCACACCTAAGTTGTGTTGTTCTTAATGTGTTGGAAATACTCTTATAAGTGTATATTATACTGTAAATACCATGTAGTGTGTTTGGCATTTTTATGATTTCAAACAATATCTGTGACTACTGATTTCAAATCTTGCTAGAGCTGCTTGATGAAACATCAGACAAGTCCAATAGTATGTTTTAAATTTTGTAGTACTGAAGAAATGCCAATGGAGGAGCCGGAACCATGTCATCTAGAGGAAAAGTTTTTAGTATTTAAGTGGCAACTTCTACAGCTATTTCAGTTTTGCCCAAGATGTCATTTTCCAGTTCGTGGTGTTGTTGATAAATGAGTTGGAACTTGCATTCACATAGTACAGAAGTGCTCTGCATGTAAATTTGTCAATAATTGGGCCAGTCAACCTTATATTGGAAAAATGCCAGCTGGAAATCTTCTTCTTTCAGGTTCCATTTTATATTCTGGTAGTCTTGGTAGAAAGTGCCTGTTAATGTTCAAGTTGTTGAATACGGCTTGTTTTGGACGCAGTACATTTTTTAGGTAAGTTTTACTTTTCAATATATTATAAACTTGATTGGTTTATAGTCATTGTCTAATTTGGGTCATTCATCAAGGTGATTATTGATTTATCAATTAAATGTTTGGGGGGGGGGGGTATAGCATTTCACATTTCCATTGGGCATATTGGTACCTTTTACAATATTTATGACCTTTATTTTTAGGCATCAACAGCAGTATGTTTTACCAACAGTTGTGCTTCAATGGAGGCAGGCACAAAGTTCTATTATTGCTGACTTAAAGTCACAGAACAGAGGGTTGGTGCTTGCTGGTGATGGACGCTCAGACAGCCCTGGTCATTGTGCTAAATATGGTGCATTCACTTTCATTGAAACCAAGATTAACAAAGTTCTAGACATTCAACAAGTGCAGGTACTTTAATATGTTATGTTGATCTATTCTTTATTAGAGTCTTCCGTTTCCAACGGAAGACCCTCTTGTTATTTTACGGTTTCTTTTTCTTTATTAAGGTCTTCCGTTTTCCAACGGAAGACCTTATTGTTTTCGTTCGGTTTCTTTTTCCCTATTATTATTATTTTTTTTCTTACAAAATTTGTGCAGGCGATTTCTCGAAAATGGCTCAGCCGATTTTCGTGAAACTTTCAGATCTAATAGATATTAATCCGAACTTAATATACATTTTTTTATTTTGATGACGTCATTTCCGTTCTTGAGAAAATGACGTTTTAACGATTTTCAGAGGGTCGGCTTGTCCAGGGATCTCCTCCTAAACGGTAAAAGATATTGAGTTCAAACTTTCAGGGATTGTAGACAAGAGATTGTAGATGTGCTATTTGGGGTTCATATTTGTCATGCTCAAAAGGCGTTTAAGCTCGCCTGGTCCCGAAAATTGAGACTAAAAAAACGTCGTAATTTTTAATGGTTTTCTTAGTTTGTCTCTTTTCTGAAAAATATTTTGTTAACACTTGTATTGCAAAAAAGATTTATATTTACAAGACCTTTCATTTGATATCAAGAAAAAGGGGCTGGCCCCTCAAATTAGGGGACCAAAGGGCTCTAAAGTCTTTCATCTGTAGCCCTTTACTGAGTGATATTTTGTGAACAGTTATAGAAGCAAATATGTTTATCTTACAGTTATGTATCCAATAAATGAAATGATTTTATCATGTGTAACGTAATTAGGGGTTTTTAGGGGCCAAAGTCCAGAATTTTGATCACCCATATCTCAGAAAGGAAAAATATTTTGAAATAAAGTATAGAAGTAAAGTTGCTCAAAATGATGTACTAAATAATATGCAATTTTCAATATTTCGTTAAATGGCCCCTATAAGGAGTTATGGGATCGGCCCCTAAAACGTTCTTTCCTATATATCTCAAGAACGGTAACAAATTTCTAAATACTTGTTGAACAAAATGTGTTGAGATTTAAATGACCTTTTATTTGATATCAAGAAAAAGGGGCTGGCCCCTCAAATTAGGGGACCAAAGGGCTCTAAAGTCTTTAATCTGTAGCACTTTACTGAGAGATAGTTTGTGATCAGTTATAGAAGCAAATATGTTTATCTTACAGTTATGTATCCAATAAATGTAATGATTTTATCATGTGTTAGGTAATTAGTGGTTTTTAGGGGCCAAAAGTCCAGAATTTTGATCACCCATATCTCAGAGAGGAAAAATATTTTGAAATAAAGTATAGAAGTAAAGTTGCTCAAAATGATGTACTAAATAATATGCAATTTTCAAAATTTCTTTAAATGGCCCCTATAAGGAGTTATGGGATCGGCCCCTAAAACGTTCTTTCCCATATTTCTCAAGAACGGTAACAAATTTCTAAACACTTGTTGAACAAAATGTGTTGAGATTTAAATGACCTTTTATTTGATATCAAGAAAAAGGGGCTGGCCCCTCAAATTAGGGAACCAAAGGGCTCTAAATTCTTTCATCTGTAGCCCTTTACTGAGGGATATTTTGTGAACGGTTATAGAAGCAAATATGTTTATCTTACAGTTATTTATCCAAACAATGTAATGATTTTATCGTGTGCTACGTAATTAGGGGTTTTTAGGGGCCAAAAGTCCAGAATTTTGATCACCCATATCTCAAAAAGTGAATATATTTTGAAATGCAGTATGGAAGTTAAGATAGTCCAAATGATGTACCTAATAATATGCAATTTTCAAAATTTCGTTAAATGGCCCCTATAAGGAGTTAAGGGATTGGCCCCTAAAACGTTCTTTCCTATATATCTCAAGAACGGTTACAAATCCCTTACCACTTGTTAAACAAAATGTGTTGAAATTTAAATGACCTTTTATTTGATATCAAAAAAAAGGGGCTGGCCCCTCAAATTAGGGGACCAAAGGGCTCTAAAGTCTTTCATCTGTAGCTCTTTACTGAGGGATATTTTGTGAAAGGCTATAGAAGCAAATATGTTTATCTTACAATTATGTATCCAAGCAATGTAATGTCATGTGTTATGTAATGAGGGTTGTTTAGGGGTCAAGAGTCCAAAACTATGACCACCTATATCTTCAAAAAGAAAAATATTTTGAAATGCAGTATAGAAGAAAAGATGCTAAAAATGATGTACTTAACAACATGCAATCTTCAAAATTTGGTTCAGCGGCTCCAATAAGGAGATAAGGGACCGGCCCCTAAAACTTTTTCTTCTAAGATATCTCAAGAACAGTGACGAATTCTAAACACTTGTTGAACAAAGCTCTTACACCTGTAACAAAATAGTATCTGGACCCCTAGAATGTAGACCCTGTTTTTTTTATTCTAAATCATGTTTAGCTGTTAAATAGCAAAATCAAGATAGAACAAATTCTAAAATCAGACGGAAGACGTCCTCGTTGCTCGCAACGAGATCGTGTCTAGTTATTCTTTTTTTTCTTTTTCTGACTTTTTTGGAGCGCTATTTCTCAAAAACTATACAACCGAAATGCACAAAATTTTCAGGACTGATAAAGCATGATCGGTGCTAAATATTATTTAATTTTCAAATGATGATGTCACTTCCGGTTTCAGATATAGACGATTTTGTAAATTTTTAAAGGCCATTTTGTCCACGCATCTCCTCCAAAACTAATCAAGATAGAAGCTTGAAATTTTCAGGGATTGTAGATGAATGTATGTTGATGTACCCCCATGCTTCTAATTATAAAAATTGCTCAAGGCCTCGAAGCTCGCCTGAACCTGAAAATTAGCACCAAATTTTTTCACGAAATTTTCGCACATTTTCCGTAATATCTTTTGATGTATAAATATTTTGTTAAAACATGTAATGCAAAAGATGGTAATATTTGCAAGACCTGTAATTTGATATCAATAAAAAGGGGCTGGCCCCTCAAATTAGGGGCCAAGAGGGCTCTAAACTCTTCTAACAATAACTCTTTACTGAACAATATTTTGTTATTAATTATAGAAGCAAAAATGTTCGCTGTACAGCTGTTTATCTATTCAGTACCATTACTAAGTCATATGTTACGTAATTAGGGGTTTCAAGGGGCCAGAAGTTGAAAAATTTGATTATTAATATCAGAAAAAGGAAAACTATTTTGAATAGCACTGTAGAACAAAAGTTGTTTAAAATAATGTTTTCAACAATACGAAAACTAGAATTTTGTTGTTGGTGGTCCCGGTAAGGAGTTTAAGGGTCGGCACCTAAAACAGATTAATACAGATATCTCGAGAAAGGTTAACAATTCCTGAACACTTGTTGAACAAAATATGTTTATATTTGCAAGACCTTGAATTCGATATCAAGAAAAAAGGGCTGGCCCCTCATATTCGGGGCCAAGAGGGCTCTAAAGTATTTTTATAATAACTCTTTACTGACAAATATTTTGTTATTAATTATAGAAGCAAAAATGTTTACTGTACAGCTGTTTATCTATTCATTACCGTATTTAAGTCATATGTTACGTAATTAGGGGTTTCAAGGGGCCAGAAGTTCAAAAATTTGATCATTAATATCAGAAAAAGGAGAAATATTTTGAATAGCATTGTAGAACAAAAGTTGTTCAAAATAATGTTCTCAACAATACGAAAACTAAAATTTTGTTGTTGGTGGCCCCGGGAGGAGTTTAAAGGTCGGCCCCTAAAGCACAGTTGTTCAGATATCTCGAGAACAGTTAACCATTTCTTGAACACTTGTTGAACAAAATATGTTTATATTTGCAAGACCTTTTGATTATTACCAAATAAAAGGGACTGGCCCTTCAAATTCTTGGTTAAGAAATAGTGCTGAAACGAATGTTCGAATATTCGCGAATGAATAGTAAATTTCTAATATTCGAATGTATATTTAGCATTCGAATATTCGATCACATGTTAAACATCCATATCAAGCACTGTAAACTATGTAGCATCGTGTTATTTCATTTTACTCAGAACAAAAGTAAATATAAAGCCATCTATGACTGCCATGCTTGGTAGAGTCTATTACTTAACCCAGTAATAGACTCTTCCGCCATGCGTGTTTACCTTTAAAGTAAAAGCAGGGTTTACATGGAACGAAGACAAACATTCTGGATTTTTCAATTCATGTCAGACGCTGAAAAAAAAAATTGCTTAACTGTTTGAACGAGTGTGAGCTACGGAGAAATAATATCGAAAGGTACATCGAAAGTTTTTTTTAAAAGATACCTCGATATAATTTGTTTTGTTTTTTAAATAAACAGAACATTTCCGGAGTTATGAGCGTTATCAGTTTTCTGTTTAATACTATATCAAACATGGCGGAAATATTTGGACTGACTTACGAAGTTACGTATCGGTCTCATCCAGGAGTCAGGACTGCAGTATATTATTAAAGAAGTAATAAATCTGTTGATTGTAGTTGATTGAGATTTTTAAATAATCAGTATATTATTATTTGCTTAAAAATTAAATGCGCACCCAATTCAATGGATATATATACTCATGCATTAAGTGTCAACTTCAAACTGACATGTTTAAGCAGTCTACACATACACCCACTTGGTAATACAATCTATCATATATGCTTAATACATTGTCTATGACGTCTACGAATATTCGAATACGAATCGAATAGCACTCACGAATATTCGAATACTGATTTATGGTATTCGTTTCAGCACTATTAAGAAAATAGTGTAAAGTTCTTGGTTAAATTAACTCGTACCTAAAAATTAATTGCTAAGTCGTACTTTAACACATTCAAATTTTTTGTTAAGTTGTTCATGAAATCATGAAGGTTTTTGTCACCTCGTACTTTAACCATTCGGATTTTGTTAAGTCGTACCAAAAATTATCCGATTTTTTTAAATCTTTTTGTTTTCGTGTCTCCTGTTATAAGTTTAAAACACTTCTTCTTACAGGAACTTTTAGCTTTACTTTCAACATTAACGGAAGACCCACTCGTTGCTTTGCAATTCGGATTTTTTTGGTTAAGTCGTTCTTAAAATTGGAAAGGTTTTTGATAAGTCGTACTTAAAATCATTCGTATTTTGATAAGTCGTACCAGGAATAATTCAATTTTTTTCATCTTTTTTTTGAATTACTCTTCTTATTGGTTTCAGAGCTCTGCTTCGTACAGGAACTTCCAGCTTTACTTCCGACATTAACGGAAGACCCACTTGTTGCTTTGCAACGAGCTTTGCTCTAGTTTATCCTTTGTTTTTGTTTAGGAGTTAAAATTTTGATATTTTATATTTATTTTGTTTGAATTTCTTATTTATAATTTGAGCTGTTGCTTTAAAAAAAAATTTTGGGGGCAAAAAATATAATGTATGTGCCAAAAAAGCTTCAGCATAGATTCAGTTGTTAAATATGAAAAAATGTAAAGAATTGTTAAAATTGAATAATATACTATTGAGCATAGTTGATTAAACTGAATGAATTAAAACTGCCATTTCATTCATATCCTAGTTTGTTTTTTGGGGGTTTTTTTTGGGGGGGGGGGGGGGGAGGAGGGGGAATGTACAAAGTTATTTATTCTGGCTAGTAAAGTTTTTTGGTGCATACTGTTTGTGTTGAAGAGGTTTTGGCATGATACTAAAACCTGTTTGTTTGTTTTTTAGGCTTGTTTTTGTTCACCTTATTTTCTAGAACAGCTACATGTATATCTTAATCAGGTATGTATATCTACGTTATAATGGTTTTCCTCTTAAGTGTTTTGGAAGGACTAGAGAATAGTTATTACTATTTTTTGGATAATGTTTATTTTTAAGAAGTAAAAACTAAAAAAAAGAAGATGTTTTCTCCATTATTCATAATACATATAGAACGAAAAAGTTATTGAAGGGTATTAGAATACATGTCTCATATTTGTTCTATTTGTTCCACAGAGCAATGTAGTTCCAAATAGTTCATGGTGTGAGCATGAAGGGTTAAAAAGAAGTGTTAGATTTCTGAAGGATGAGGGGTTGCAGTTAGACACCCTTATTACAAACAGACACAGACAGAATAACAAGTGGGTAAAGGAACAAACCACTTCTATGACATCTGGCATGTTGCCAAGGGTAAGTACATGTACTTATAAATGAAGAAAATTAAAGCGATCAGTATGGATATATTTAAATATTAAACATTCAAGTGGTATGAAATATTTTCATTCAGGTATATACAGTATTAAAATTATATCCTGCGAGTTCAACATATGAATTAAATTTGTAGGCACACGGAAAAAACTGGATGCTTAATATAGATATATATTATATATGTATGTATTAAAATTTTTAGCAAGCAAAGCCTTTGAACAATTGGAAAAGATCCTCTTTAACAAGACCCTCTTAAAAGACATTTTATTTTCAAGACTTTCCAGTCAGGAGCAGATATCTTCCTTGGAGGCTTTTCATAGCTTGATATTCCATTTTACTCCCAAGAATACAGCCTTTTCTTATCTTTGAATGTTATGTAGGTGAGTAAAATAGCACCAGCACATTCTAACATCTAAGTAGCCGTATGATGAACATTACTGTTTAATCATTGATCTGCACAAACCAAAATAGATACTATGTGCTTTAATTAAGTTGTGATATTTTAATTATTTTTTTTTAAATAACCAGACTTTACTTGGCTGGACTCCATTATAATAAAAACTCTGATCGTGACCAAATGATCAAGCTTCACCATCAGATACCCGGAAGGAAGGAAAGGACAAGCTGTACGTCCTGACAAAACTAAGCCTACTTATGGTACGGGATCATATTAATATTAATATTTCAGTTGATCTTAAATATTCAAATGTTATTTTCTTATAATAATAATAATAGAGTCCTCATTGTTGTGTTCAGCTACTATATCACCTGATATTTTCAAAAGAATCGTGTTCTAAAGAAATAGTAAGCTGAAAAACTCTGTATTTCAGATTATGCCATGCATCTCCAACAAGAATTGGTAGATCGATATGCACAAGGGCCAAGCCAACTACGAGATTCTGTCGATAATCTACGTGCTAAGGTACCCAACTGTCTATCCACAAATGCAGATCAACCGGACAAGGCAGAGCAGTGGAGATGTTTGTTTCCAGATATAACAGATGACACTTGAAACATTTGTTTGTGTCTATAAATTGTGCTTTGTACTGGAACTTATCTTACCTTTTTGTTACAGCCACATAAAATTGTAAACTTTTATTTTCACGTAATGAGAATTCCTTAGAAACTTTGTGCACAAAGTATGAAGAAACATCTTGTTGTTGACGACCAAAACTAGTATGTACATGTATTTTATTGCCTTTATGGTCTGACAAGTTGTAAGAACTTGTTGAGAAATGCTGCATTAGACAGTGTTTTGGGATTTTTAATGCTTAACTGTTACAATTACCTTACCTAGGTTTCTAGTTATTTGGCCACTCAAAGTTTTTGTTTTGTCCATCATTTGCAGGAAATGCATTTCTAATGCGTGACATGACACAGGCTGGTAAAGGAGTACGGTTGTTCTTTCCCAGGAAACCTTTTTTGTAAAGATTGTGCTTTATTATATAAAATGTGTTTGATATTTAACCATGGTTGAATGTTTCTTTTATAATATATGTATGTATTTCATGGTATGAATTTATTTTTTAAGATGACACTCACTGATGCTGGGGTTCTGTATTCTTTCCCATTCTTGTCGGTAAGCATAATAGACTGTTTCTAGAACCCATGGATCCAAACAAACACTTTGAAATCATGGATGTGATGTTATACGTCAAATAAAATCCTGATTAGTCTGTTTGCCTCCCTCGTTAATTTTAGCTTTTGTTTTGTCACATTTTCGATAGCAAAACCTGTTGTCTGGACATTCAATAGGTTGACATGTACCACATGTACACCTAAAATGCATATATATTAGTTATTCATTGTCATATTGGGAGAGGGGTTTATTCTCTTTTGTTTGAGGGATGAAATGCAGTCTTAAAAAAAATTGAATGCTTGGAATAGCAAGAAATATTGACTGTTTACCTGCTATGACATGTAACAGACAAAGGAAAGTCTGAAAACTTGAGCAGTTTGGTGATAATGGTTCATTTTGATCTACTAAAACATTGATACTTAGTTAATTGTTATTGCTGAATGACAGTGATTGTCCTGTGAAGTCACCATGCCATTACACACTTGACCATTCCAAGCCCCCCCCCCCTTTTTTTAGCACCTGCGTTTAGTCAAAGACTGAAATTCTGTAAACTTCTTTAAACATATCATTTTTCAGTCAATAGGTATAAGTACCTTGATTTACATCTTTCTATGCAAATGATAATAAAAAATCAATGCGTCTACTAATGCATTTGCCACGTGGTTCTTACCATAGGTGCTTGGTTTCTGGGTAAGTGTATAGTGTTTTTTGTAGGTGTCTAAATTCATCAATTTATTTTTTTAAACACTGAAATTAGTACTTTTTAAAAATGTATTAGTATTATGATATTTTAAAAAATTGCTTATTACAGCAACTTTTATTTTTAAGAAGTAATCAGACACCGAAAAAAGAGCTAGATACACTCCCTGAAACCAAGCGCCTATGGTTCTTATATGTATAGATCCTGTAGGTCGTAGGTAAGTTAATAAACTGTATGAATCTTATGCTAAACAGGAAAAACATAAAGCGTCTAATCTGAAATTTCTCTGAAGCTACCCCCAAATACCAAAGTAAAGGACGTGAAATGGAAAGGGGTGTGGCCTGGGGTAATTTAACCATGCAGATCTGAGGAATCTCTGACTAAAAAGAGCTAATATGTGAATGTTCTGTTTTAAAATGAACAATAAAATCAAGTTTATGGCATTGTTAATTTATTTACAATAATTAAGACATTATGGTATTTTGACAAGTGCTTAGTCATTATAAACACAAACCACGAGAGATCATCCTCCTCTCTGACTTGGACAGAATTCTGTGTGTCCTGAGCCGCGTTGTCCCCGACACTCACAACTCCTTGAGGGCTCTGAGGCTCAAAGCGATATGGTTTGACTCCCATATGATCTTCATGACTATTCTCCTACCTGCTTTTTATTTCGTTTATAGGTTCAGGTAGAGAGTTGTCACTATCACTACTAAAGGAATCGTCCGCAGACATGTTGTTGTTCTTGATGTGACGTCACACTGTTCAAGTCTCGTATATTCTCATAAAATCTCGCGTTCGTTCGGCAATCTCCTTAGAAAGGAGAGTTGTAAGGTACATTTGGCAGGAATAAATATGTGTTTTTATCGTTCAGAAATTTATAGTTTATGAAAACTAGCGTATGTTCAACAGATTAATATATTTTATTTTAGCTATTTATAAAATGAATGTTTAATTATGAGAACATATCAATACAAAAGCCAATTGTCAATGTACGGTAGTACAGGTCTCGCTCTTTAAGAGATCAATGCGGTTGTTCCTAGGACCTCCCTAGCACATTTTCACTGCGTGTTTTTATATAAAATATATATAACGTGTAGTAGTAATAATCGTATTAAATTTCCCTTAAACTTCCCTTCCCTGGGGTAGGGTGGGGCACAATGGAGGGTCAAAGTTTTACATAGGAGTATATAGAGTAAATCTTTAAAATTCTTCTTCTCAGAAACTAATCAGCCAGGAAAGCTGAAACTTGTGCGGAAGCATCCTCAGGTAGTGGAGATTCAAAGTTGTGAAAATCATGACCCCACCCTCGGGGTAGGGTGGGGCACAATGGAGGGTCGAACTCTTACATAGGAATATATATTAGCCTTTGGGTAAATCTTTAAAAATCTTCTCAGAAACTAATCAGTCAGGAAAGCTGAACCTCAGGTAGTGTAGATTCAAAGTTGTAAAAATCATGACCCCCTCGGGGTAGGGTTGGCCACAATTGGGGGGAGGGGGGGTGTTAAAGTTTTATTTGGAATATATAGAGTAAATCTTTAAAATTCTTCTTCTCAGAAACTAATCAGCCAGGAAAGCTGAAACTTGTGTGGAAGCATCCTCATGTAGTGTAGCTTCAAAGTTGTGAAAATCATGATCCCCTTGGTTGATGTAGGTTTATATCCCATATATAAACAATTGTTAAGGATCTTTTTTGGCTATAAAATCATCCCGTTGATTTATTCAGGATCTACATGTATTATTGTACCTTATCCAGATAGTTTGTATAATGACTCCATTATTAAAGCCGATTTTATCATACCTATTGTTCCTCAGGTGAGCGATGTGGCCCATGGGCCTCTTGTATGATATATATTGTAAGTATGATAGGATGCAATATTTAATTTCATATTTCTGTATTGATTAACATATGATTATCATCCAATTTTTTTCCGGAAAATATACGATATTGTGCTAAAACAGAATCCATGTAAATCCAAGATCATAAAGTATGATTTTCATATACCGTAATATGATAAAGGTGGTCTCATAAAGGTGATGTCTCATAAGGGTGATGCCTCGTCTCAGTGAGCTTTGTAATCTGTTATTACCTATGTTTGCCATTTGTAGGCCGCAGACCTTGTTAACTTTGCTAAATTGCCCGAAGTACTGGTCTACTTATATTACTTTTTACCCTCATAAGCGATGTGAGCAATGTGGCCCATAAGCCTCAGTTTATGGTAGACATTTAATACAAATGTGACAACATGAATTAGTCTCGATTTGCTTTAAATTCCTCTGATGATGAAGTTCTTTTCATTTTAAATCCAGGTAGCTTAATGTAAAGCAACCATAGTTTTTATGGGATATCTAGGTTCAAATCCTAGTCTGGATTGTATGATTGAGAGACTTATCATCAGGTAATTGCTTCTTTTTTTAACATGTACAGTAGTAAACTCTTGTTGTTTTGGCAGGTTAAATGTTTATTTAAATAATACTACTAATAAATAGTGTTTGGTTGATTTAACTATATAAATGAATAAAAAAAGTACTAGGTTCTTGCTATTGGAGCTGGTACGTTATAAAATGAAGCAAATATTGCTCATACCTAGTCAGACTAAAACAGTTAATATATAAATTATTAAAAAATGAATATGTTAATAGAGGTAGCTTCAGATACAGAGCTTGATCTTCATTATCTTCATGCTGGAGCAGATGTTAATTTTCTTTGGTGAGAAGTTTAATGTTGAAAAAAATATGCTGTTCATGGTTTATGTAACACTGGATCGAAAACATAAGACTCGCTATCTAAAAATGCTAAAAACCTTCTACCTCACTCAAACCTGCTTGATAGATGTGTTTCTTGTCAATGATATTATGTCATGATGCCACTACATGTACGGTGTACATGTATGTATATTTTCTGTGTTATAAATTGCTTCATCTATAAAAAAAATATGAATCATAAATCAAATTATTGAATACAAATAACCAATGAAAACTATCGACTGTTTGTCTAAATATGTTGTTTTAACATGGATACGGCAAGTGCAAATATAACTAGTAGGCTAATTGTTCTCGAACAATTAGAGGTCTTTCCACCTTAATATTTTTTAATGAATTGCTAGATTGCTCTAGACTATAAAGTATACAAAAAATTATTATACCTATGATACATGTTGTACTATAAAATTGGAAAACCACTAAGCCATAAAATGATAAATGATTTTTATTAAAGAGATTTTTTAAATTTTCAAGCCATTTCGTTAAGAATTCCATGTTGTATATATATCGTGTACTTTTCTGATTTTTTTCCCACTTACTATGAACAAAACTGAGCATAGTGAATATTCTTTAAACAATCATATAAACAGTAAACCTAACAATAGAAGAGGGTGTTCTACAAGCTAGCTGTCTTTGTACAAAATAAATGGGTTAACTGTAAAAAAAAGTTCCACTTGAGTAACCAGAGGACTTGATGTGATACCTGGCTGACCCAATTGAATACCTTATTGCGCAATCCAGCAAGCTTTAATGAAACCCTTACTATAATTCTGTATTTCAAAACATGAAAATTTATTAATTAACAGCTTTCCAAATGACTTTGACCTTCATGTAATTTTGTTTGGTCAGGGAAGACGCCCTTATTCCAAGTGGTCTGAAGTCTCTGTGATAGATAGTAAAAAAGTTGGAAGTGATTTTATCAAAGTTCAAAACTTTCAGGGGCAATAACTGCAAGAAGCGGGCCTCAGATTCTTTTGGTATGAATAGATTGAAAAATTCTCCAACTGTACTGAAGACATAGGTTTTCAAGTCTCTATCTCCTATGGTTTCAATGGAGTAGCGATAACAGGTATTTAGTATAAAAGGGGCAATAACTCTGTAGTTATTCAAAAGTGTGCGCCAAGGGGCTATATTTTTAAATATCTTATGGTGTCCTACTACATCCATGAAAAAGTTTTTCTTTAGCACCCAAAACAAAAGAGATTCAAAAACTCATTAATTAACAGATTTGACCTTTATGTCATTTTGTTCGGCCAAGGTAGACGCTTCCATCCCAAGTGGTCCGAAGTCTCTATGATAAGATATAAAAAAGTTGGAAGTGATTTTATGGAAATTTAAATACTTTCAGGGGCAATAACTACTAGAAGGGGGCCTCAGATCCTTTCACTATGAATAGATTGAAAAACCATCTAATTGTACTAAAGACATTGGTAAAGTTCCAAGTCTCTATCTTTTATGGTTTCATAGGAGTAGTGATAACAAGCATTTCCTTCTCAAAGGGCAATAACTCTGTAAGTTCTGGGAAATTTTTGACACGGGTCAATTGGTACCATAACTTTTAATGAGCAATTACATAAAGTTTGAATTGTCTGGGTAACACTAATAACAAAAAAGTGACTCCCTGGTAAATAGAAAAAAAGAAGAAAAGAAGAAGAAGAAGAATAAAAAACATAAAGAAAACTGTCTAGATCATTCTCGTTGCGAGCAACGAATGGGTCTTCCGTCCAATTTTTGAGTAAATGAGATAAAGTCCTTCACTTTTAAGACTAAATTGTTAATCAGAGCAAAAAATTAGGGATAAAAAATTTCGGCACCCGAAGCTTGAACTCGGGTCATATGGGCACATGTCCACAACTCTAACGACTGAGCTACTAGAACTCTCGACGCTTCAGGACTTTGATGCTTAATATCTCGGGTACACATCAATCAATTTCAAAACAAATTACATATTCTGAATCAGTAAAAGAGTCTCTATCAACCCGTTAGAAAAATATATAAAAAGCAAACAGTTGAAAAAATCAATTTTTTACCTTTCCTACCGGTGACGCCCGGAAGTGACGGCAGATGTTTTTATGACCATGTTGCAATAGGTAAAATTGATGTCTATCTTCACTGAAAATTTCAGCCCTATATCTTTATTCGTTTTCTGGATCTCTAGCCGACAAAATTGACTTTTAAAAATCATAAACGGACGATAACTTCCGACCGGAAGTGATTATCAAAAAATTGAAACGGCAGTACAAACTTAAGATGCCGACACATCAACCCTTAAAATTTGAAGAAAATCGAAGGAGCCAACTTCCGAGAAATCGCCTGCACAAAATTTGTAAGACAAAAAAAGAATAAAAATAATAAGAAGACAAGTTGATGTCCTTTAAAAAAGGACTGCAATACGTGGACCATATGCATGTGTTTCCAACAAAAACGTGAAAGCCTTAAGATTATCAGATATTCCACCGACTCTAGCTGCCTACTTTTAACCACTTAATTTGTACGCTGTATTACGTAAATGTATAGCCCTGACTTTTTATCTCACAATTACTTCTAAAATAATTATGATCTATATTAATGAAGTTTGCATGTAAAGTACCAGGCATTCGGCGATTTCTACTATTTGCGCACACATTACACTTCGCACTACTTTGTTAACTATGCAGTGACAGCTTTGTGTAAATTAATTTCATATTTTGATACATTTTTCTTGGGATCTTAACTTTTATACAGTGACATAATTATTCAATCATTCCTTATATACAGTCACATACATGTAATTATTCAATCATACTTAAATGCTTAAACAATTTTAATCGGGAAGTACTCTAGCTTCGCCTACTATAAAAGTAAGGTTAAGCTACATGTGCATTCGGAAAACAACAAAACATTGCAAATTATGCTATTTGATGCCTGTTGTAGTTTCGGCATAACATTACTTATTTCATAATACTGACAGTTCATATCACATGCTGATCATTTCTTTAAAAGGAATTCTTTGTTTCTGTACTGTTTACCGACAACTTTACATTTACAGCCCCTTATATGTGCATATGGCATGGAATCCCAAACCCGATTCAGATAAACGCATGCTAGCCTGGTTCCCAGAGCTACCCATTACGCACAGGAACCAGACTAACTCATGCGCAGGCTGAATTTTCTTCATAGCATCCGGTTTAACCTCTCTTATATATTTTCTGAGTGGACCTCATGGTCCACGCAAAAAGTGAAAAAGAAACAATAGAATAGTAGTAGGGTCTTCCGCTGGAGACGGAAGACCCTATTAACAAGAAGTCTTCCACCTGAAAGATGGAAAGACCTAAATAGTGTGTATATAAAGCATGGTTAGAAAGTTTCTCTGCAAGAATTGATACAGTAAAACTCGGTTATAGCGAAGTCATAGGGACCAATGGATTTACTTCGTTATATCCGTAATTCGCTATATCTGTATAACGAATTCGTAATAATAACTATTGATAGCAAATTCACTATATACATGTATTCTTATACCAGACTATAATTTTTGCTATTTGAGGCTTAGAATAAAAATACATTACTTTGATACCTTTTATAATTGGATTGTAAGTCGAACAATTTTTATGAAAATAGATCTTTCAAACTATTATGTAAAAGGGTAGTGCAAACTTTTTTAAACTGTAAAGAAATTCGTTATAAAAGTGTTAAATTTCGTTATAATTCACCTCTACGGGACTCAAAATCAGTTCGCTATATCCGTAAATTCGTTATATCCGAATTCGTTATATCCGTAAAAATTTGCAAAGATTTGTGAAGAATTTTACCGGGGACTCAAAAAGACTTCGTTATATCCGAGAATTCGCTATATATTAGTTCGTACTAAACGAGTTTTACTGTACCACCTATCAAAACTCTCTATTCTCTAAATTTCATATGAAGTTAATGAAATTTACATGACAAATTGTACAATAAAACATAACAGTCAACACTGTTATTCTCAGCAACAGAATTGGCCCTCATTTTATGTTTGTGCAAAAAGTTACAACTACCTTAGTTGGGCGCAAAGTTATGTCTTTTAGTGAAATGGACCTTAGTCCAAATATGTGACTAAGTTCGGATTTACACAAGGGGGCACTTTTCTCAAAAAGGTGTAAATTTGGGCTTAAATTAGTCAGACTAACAGAGTTACACCAATATTTAGTCGGGTCTAAGTTACATTTCTGAAATGTTAGGGTTAGGGTGTAAATGTCCAAGAACTTGGACATACCTGCTGAGTACTAAGCATGCGCATATCCTATTTTGTTTTGCTTTGAGGTATATACCGGTAATTATATGTGGTGGATCAATTTCCCAATTCATATTATATGTACTCGAAAATACATGTTATACATAGATCACAGAATGTGGATAGTTTAAGGTGGT
>VIAA01000274.1:0-28392 GCA_015776775.1 Magallana hongkongensis
ACTCATATACATGTAATTGTTTTGTCAAATATGCAATGCATTTTACAAACCATGATAAATTTCATAAATGCAATGGGGCTTCAGATATCCGAACACCAGATAAACGGTCGCTTCGGTTGACAGACAATTTTATTTGGGAATGTTCATTTTTTACGTTCAATTGTCTCATTTACTGGGAATTTGGACGGTTTGCTTTTACTACAAAACACTGTTTAACTATCAGTCTTGCTATATTTAACCGTACGGCAATGTGATGAAACACCACTTAATACATTATATAGATTACATCTGTCAACTGCGTTTCACGTGTTAGATCCTCATAAGGAACTGGTATAAACACATGGATAAGCCATGCTTCATTGCATGTGGTTTGGGAAGTTTAGCCTAGTATGCGTTTGTCAAGGGTCATCACGTTTTTAAACATCCCTTTATTTTAAATAAAAATGTGTTAACTAAATCGAGAAAAAATGGAATATTTTATATAGCTTGATAAATTACCTTTCGTCTGCAAGAGTTTTTTTTTTATAACAAATTGTTTAATATATATGCCTTTTTGAATTGAGTAAAAACCGGAAGTACACAACACAAAACGAAAGCATGTCAACTCATCGGCGGTGCATTTGTGGATCTTACAAGAAAAATTGCGAGTAAAATTAATTTTATTAAAAATTAAAACATAACGTTCAATAAATTAACACATATTACACTTGAAAACGGGCAAATAAGCCAAAATTTATTAACTATTATTGTCCGGTTAATATTTCTCGACAACATAACAATATAGAGTGGTTTTTTATTATTTAATATCATTTATTTAAACAGACAATTCTAATGCGTATTTTTTTTTTTAATATTTTTTGTATGCCAACAATATGATGGACTACATAGAAAAAGTTTGAGGTCACATCAATGCTTGGAAAATCGTTTCCATCTAAATTTGACTGATAATTATTAAACACAATGTTACAAGAACTAATTTTTACAACAAGGAAATTAAGGAAATGAAATATGTCCTTATGGATAAATTCTCAACAAAAATACCTGACATAAACATTTTTTTGTTAATTTTTTTTAAAAACATGTAACACAGTTTATATAAATGAAAACGCCATTTGTAGAACAAACAATAGAAAAAAATCCAGATTTACGATTAAAGAAAAAATAAAATCGTGAATGTAAAGAATGGATGTACAGTGAAAATCAGTTCAAGCATTGTAAATGGTCGTAATATGACTCAATGGTTGTGACCATTTTTAGGCTATATTAACTCCTGTAGAGAAAGAACCTATGTATAAAGATATAGGAATATATTGTGGATTTATCTAATATATTCTTGTACTTTTAAAAATTTTGTTACCAAATAATTATATTTATGCCCAAAAATCATCTTTAAATTTTTTAGGGTTATCTGATTGTAAATTTGTTTACCACCTAACCTCCTAAATAACCTTAGTGTTATGATTAACAAGATTCACAACTAGTGTCTTTCGTTTGACAGATAACATCATTTTTATTGTTGTGAGAGGAAAACTGGGGTTGCCCAGAGAAAACTCATAGTCCACGCGTTATGCCACAATTTCTCTCTACTTTCAGCCACTGTTGATCATGCTTATTGTAATTGAACTCGGGTCTCACCAGTGAAAATCGACTTGCAACTTCCACTTCCATTTAGATGTTTTGTTATCTATCATTTGCGTATTTTAAAATAAACAAAGAGTTTAAAAAACGTATGTTTAATCATAAAACCTCATTAATATTCACACGGATAATTATTACCACCATAAGATAGTATTCAAACGAAATAAAAATGATTTTTCTTATAGGAAAACGTGTCTCCAGATATTGCTTACAATTAATTGTATGTGATATCTTTATGCAATATCAAATAAAGTATATCGATTACCTTGCGCACGTCGGTAAAGGTAACTGTATGTTTCATGGTGACTTTTATTTAGAATACTCTAAGGAAGTCCAAAAAAACTAAATGTTTTTCAATTTCATTTTTCAATTCTTTTAACATTACTGTTCCGGTTATAAACAAAGATGAACTTTGTAAATTTTTTAGCAAATTTAATTACATACTCCATAGCATAAAACACCTACTGATTTTAGAACGTACCTGTGACTTTTAAATTTAAACCAGTAAAACTCTCACATTCTTAGGCGAGAAAGCTTAACCAAACATGATTTCTTTTGGTTGAAAATCAATTGTGTTTGCATCCTAATAACAAAATTATTCATTTAAAAAGATGATAACTGTGAAATGCCATATTTCTCATTAAAAATCATACAAAAAAAAAAACAATTATAAATACAAAATTTATATATAAGTGCCTATTATTTTCCATCCACAAAAGAAATTCGATTTGATAAATATTTGCATAAATTTAATGATACATCAAAACGGCATGTTGGTTTTTAAAGAGACTAAACTCAATTGTTCTTATCTGTAGATGCCTCTTTTTAAAGTAAAAAGTCATTGCCACAACAATAACATTGATGTGTGTTTGGTGTCCCGATTTCAGGATAAAATGCTAATGAATCCCCGATTTACCAAACTTTAGGCGTAGGATACCTAAACGTAAAACTAGCATGGAACCAAAAGCGTATTTACAGCTGAGTGAATCCACAGAAAACAAAATATAACCAAATTGATTGATAAACACGATTTGATAGATTTGTAGAAGAGTCTTTAAAAAATTAACATACAGTCAAAGAATAAGCGTCATTATAGCAAGGCATTTCACGGTAAAATCCTCCAAAAAACTCAAGTGTCATGATATAAGTATAGAAGGTTATGAAAGCACAAAATTATCAGCTGGACATTTTGTTCAATCTTAGTAAGAAAGAAATAAAATCATTAACAATTAAATTTCCCAATTTTTAAAAGAGTTCTATCCCAGCTGCCATTTATAGACTATTTGATAAACTTAACATAAAAGTCTGTGATTAAGATAGATGAAACATAGTTATAATTTAAAGCTTTTTTTTCTTTTCGTTACTTATGAATGACATTACTAAGAAAGAAAAAAAACCATGATGATAATGAACAATTATTTATTGAATGCTATGCTTTTTTCACTTAAAAGATGTAACTCATTCGCCTATAGACAATAGTGACACAAATACAAAACCATTAAGTTTTCAGCAATAAATTTTAGAAGTAATCCTGTCCGAATTTCCTCTATGAATTTTTATATATTTGCCTATTTTTTTTATTCATTTATGCAAACAAAAGTGATTGAAGATAATCAAAACATTAAAGGTTTTAAAGTATTATTTTATATTTTTCTGTTAGCATAAATGTTACCTGAGGCTTATTATCAGATTTTGAGACATTGTGTATTTTATCGTTTTGAACAACTTTTCGATGATTTTGCATTGAATTGACGTGTAAGTTGTCATTACGTTTGCGGTTGTGCTGTCAGTAGAACCGGGAGTTGTAGTTGTCATTATGACTGTTGTTGTGCTGTTAGTGGTTCCTGAAATTTAAGTCAAATTTTCATGTGATTTTGTGCTGTCAGTAAGACCTGACACTTTAGCGTGATTGTTGTTGTTTAGTAAACAAAATTTATTATTACAGTGGTGTGTAAATTGCTTGATATTGAGTTAACGATAGCTACTGACACTTGCACGTTAAAGTTTCAGTTATGCTTGTCACATCAGATCAAAATGAAACTGTTTCAGTCGACATTGCATGCGTTGTTCTGTCGGTAATTGAACAATGATCAAGTGAGTGCGTGGTTGCTATTTGTTTTTGTATACAACAGCTCAACTGGTTTCTAGAACGTACATGTATCTATTCATGTATTAATTACTTATTAATAGTTCTTGTTTTTAATACCTTTCAGAAAAGTGTTTAGGAAAAAAATTAATATTATTTTTTTTTCTGATTGACGTATAAAAGGAAAAATCAACCGGGAAACTTAATCAATGTTCGTAGCGCATTGATAAAGTTTTCTGGCCAATTTTTCATTTGATGTGTCGATCAAGAGAAATATTATCAGATTTATTTCTTGTCATTTGATAAAACATGTTTAAATCTTAAAACGCATAGCGTCTTTGATAAAAACTATAAATAATGTAACTGAAGCGGTGCATATGAATACACAACAATAACAGCAACAATATATTCAAAATTGATGCGTCCTCGGCTGATGGAGAGCGCTCGAGCTGAATTTAATGGATTTAACACAATAAAGAGTCAATATCTGAGCCGGCTGAGTTGAAAACGAAACGGAAGTAAATGCAATGGCTTGTGATATTATTCACTGTGCATAAATATTCTTTAGAACTAGTTCAAATGTGAGCTTAAGGGGTAAAACCTAACGGGAAATGTACTCGCTTAATGCGAGTAAAAACTTGAAATTGCGAATTGAAAGACACCTTGTGATCGCTAACTTTTGCGAGTAACAAAAACCGGTCTTTTTTAGATCTTCTGATTTATCCGTTCAGATTTTGAAGCTTACGCAAAAAACAGTGTAGACAAAAACCTAAGTTCGAGTGTTTTAATTTCACTTTGTTTGTGATCAGATAATTTTCTCGTAATATTCACAATAGCCGTGCATAGCAGACGATGGCAGAGATTCATTCTGTGTGGAGAATAGCAACTTAACATCAGTACCTTTACTATCAAAGAAAATTGCGTATGATACGTTCTGTCCACTCTGGCATCGTCTTGCTATGCACGGCTATTGTGAATATTTACGAGAAAATTATCTGATCACAAACAAAGTGAAATTAAAACACTCGAACTTAGGTTTTTGTCTACACTGTTTTTTGCGTAAGCTTCAAAATCTGAACGGATAAATCAGAAGATCTAAAAAAGACCGGTTTTTGTTACTCGCAAAAGTTAGCGATCACAAGGTGTCTTTCAATTCGCAATTTCAAGTTTTTACTCGCATTAAGCGAGTACATTTCCCGTTAGGTTTTACCCCTTAAGCTCACATTTGAACTAGTTCTAAAGAATATTTATGCACAGTGAATAATATCACAAGCCATTGCATTTACTTCCGTTTCGTTTTCAACTCAGCCGGCTCAGATATTGACTCTTTATTTGTGTTAAATCCATTAAATTCAGCTCGAGCGCTCTCCATCAGCCGAGGACGCATCAATTTTGAATATATTGTTGCTGTTATTGTTGTGTATTCATATGCACCGCTTCAGTTACATTATTTATAGTTTTTATCAAAGACGCTATGCGTTTTAAGATTTAAACATGTTTTATCAAATGACAAGAAATAAATCTGATAATATTTCTCTTGATCGACACATCAAATGAAAAATTGGCCAGAAAACTTTATCAATGCGCTACGAACATTGATTAAGTTTCCCGGTTGATTTTTCCTTTTATACGTCAATCAGAAAAAAAAATAATATTAATTTTTTTCCTAAACACTTTTCTGAAAGGTATTAAAAACAAGAACTATTAATAAGTAATTAATACATGAATAGATACATGTACGTTCTAGAAACCAGTTGAGCTGTTGTATACAAAAACAAATAGCAACCACGCACTCACTTGATCATTGTTCAATTACCGACAGAACAACGCATGCAATGTCGACTGAAACAGTTTCATTTTGATCTGATGTGACAAGCATAACTGAAACTTTAACGTGCAAGTGTCAGTAGCTATCGTTAACTCAATATCAAGCAATTTACACACCACTGTAATAATAAATTTTGTTTACTAAACAACAACAATCACGCTAAAGTGTCAGGTCTTACTGACAGCACAAAATCACATGAAAATTTGACTTAAATTTCAGGAACCACTAACAGCACAACAACAGTCATAATGACAACTACAACTCCCGGTTCTACTGACAGCACAACCGCAAACGTAATGACAACTTACACGTCAATTCAATGCAAAATCATCGAAAAGTTGTTCAAAACGATAAAATACACAATGTCTCAAAATCTGATAATAAGCCTCAGGTAACATTTATGCTAACAGAAAAATATAAAATAATACTTTAAAACCTTTAATGTTTTGATTATCTTCAATCACTTTTGTTTGCATAAATGAATAAAAAAAATAGGCAAATATATAAAAATTCATAGAGGAAATTCGGACAGGATTACTTCTAAAATTTATTGCTGAAAACTTAATGGTTTTGTATTTGTGTCACTATTGTCTATAGGCGAATGAGTTACATCTTTTAAGTGAAAAAAGCATAGCATTCAATAAATAATTGTTCATTATCATCATGGTTTTTTTTCTTTCTTAGTAATGTCATTCATAAGTAACGAAAAGAAAAAAAAGCTTTAAATTATAACTATGTTTCATCTATCTTAATCACAGACTTTTATGTTAAGTTTATCAAATAGTCTATAAATGGCAGCTGGGATAGAACTCTTTTAAAAATTGGGAAATTTAATTGTTAATGATTTTATTTCTTTCTTACTAAGATTGAACAAAATGTCCAGCTGATAATTTTGTGCTTTCATAACCTTCTATACTTATATCATGACACTTGAGTTTTTTGGAGGATTTTACCGTGAAATGCCTTGCTATAATGACGCTTATTCTTTGACTGTATGTTAATTTTTTAAAGACTCTTCTACAAATCTATCAAATCGTGTTTATCAATCAATTTGGTTATATTTTGTTTTCTGTGGATTCACTCAGCTGTAAATACGCTTTTGGTTCCATGCTAGTTTTACGTTTAGGTATCCTACGCCTAAAGTTTGGTAAATCGGGGATTCATTAGCATTTTATCCTGAAATCGGGACACCAAACACACATCAATGTTATTGTTGTGGCAATGACTTTTTACTTTAAAAAGAGGCATCTACAGATAAGAACAATTGAGTTTAGTCTCTTTAAAAACCAACATGCCGTTTTGATGTATCATTAAATTTATGCAAATATTTATCAAATCGAATTTCTTTTGTGGATGGAAAATAATAGGCACTTATATATAAATTTTGTATTTATAATTGTTTTTATTTTTTGTATGATTTTTAATGAGAAATATGGCATTTCACAGTTATCATCTTTTTAAATGAATAATTTTGTTATTAGGATGCAAACACAATTGATTTTCAACCAAAAGAAATCATGTTTGGTTAAGCTTTCTCGCCTAAGAATGTGAGAGTTTTACTGGTTTAAATTTAAAAGTCACAGGTACGTTCTAAAATCAGTAGGTGTTTTATGCTATGGAGTATGTAATTAAATTTGCTAAAAAATTTACAAAGTTCATCTTTGTTTATAAACCGGAACAGTAATGTTAAAAGAATTGAAAAATGAAATTGAAAAACATTTAGTTTTTTTGGACTTCCTTAGAGTATTCTAAATAAAAGTCACCATGAAACATAAAGTTACCTTTACCGACGTGCGCAAGGTAATCGATATACTTTATTTGATATTGCATAAAGATATCACATACAATTAATTGTAAGCAATATCTGGAGACACGTTTTCCTATAAGAAAAATCATTTTTATTTCGTTTGAATACTATCTTATGGTGGTATAATTATCCGTGTGAATATTAATGAGGTTTTATGATTAAACATACGTTTTTTAAACTCTTTGTTATTTTAAAATACGCAAATGATAGATAACAAAACATCTAAATGGAAGTGGAAGTTGCAGTCGATTTTCACTGGTGAGACCCGAGTTCAATTACAATAAGCATGATCAACAGTGGCTGAAAGTAGAGAGAAATTGTGGCATAACGCGTGGACTATGAGTTTTCTCTGGGCACCCCAGTTTTCCTCTCACAACAATAAAAATGATGTTATCTGTCAAACGAAAGACACTAGTTGTGAATCTTGTTAATCATAACACTAAGGTTATTTAGGAGGTTAGGTGGTAAACAAATTTACAATCAGATAACCCTAAAAAATTTAAAGATGATTTTTGGGCATAAATATAATCTATTTGGTAACAAAATTTTTAAAAAGTACAAGAATATATTAGATAAATCCACAATATATTCCTATATCTTTATACATAGGTCTTTCTCTACAGGAGTTAAATATAGCCTAAAAATGGTCACAACCATTGAGTCATATTACGACCATTTACAAATGCTTGAACTGATTTTCACTGTACATCCATTCTTTACATTCACGATTTTATTTTTTCTTTAATCGTAAATCTGGATTTTTTTCTATTGTTTGTTCTACAAATGGCGTTTTCATTTTATATAAACTGTGTTACATGTTTTTAAAAAAAATTAACAAAAAAATGTTTATGTCAGGTATTTTTGTTGAGAATTTATTCCATAAGACATATTTCATTTCCTTAATTTCCTTGTTGTAAAAATAGTTCTTGTAACATTGTGTTTAATAATTATCAGTCAAATTTAGATGGAAACGATTTTCCAAGCATTGATGTGACCTCAAACTTTTTCTATGTAGTCCATCATATTGTTGGCATACAAAAAATATTAAAAAAAAAAATACGCATTAGAATTGTCTGTTTAAATAAATGATATTAAATAATAAAAAACCACTCTATATTGTTATGTTGTCGAGAAATATTAACCGGACAATAATAGTTAATAAATTTTGGCTTATTTGCCCGTTTTCAAGTGTAATATGTGTTAATTTATTGAACGTTATGTTTTAATTTTTAATAAAATTAATTTTTACTCGCAATTTTTCTTGTAAGATCCACAAATGCACCGCCGATGAGTTGACATGCTTTCGTTTTGTGTTGTGTACTTCCGGTTTTTACTCAATTCAAAAAGGCATATATATTAAACAATTTGTTATAAAAAAAAAACTCTTGCAGACGAAAGGTAATTTATCAAGCTATATAAAATATTCCATTTTTTCTCGATTTAGTTAACACATTTTTATTTAAAATAAAGGGATGTTTAAAAACGTGATGACCCTTGACAAACGCATACTAGGCTAAACTTCCCAAACCACATGCAATGAAGCATGGCTTATCCATGTGTTTATACCAGTTCCTTATGAGGATCTAACACGTGAAACGCAGTTGACAGATGTAATCTATATAATGTATTAAGTGGTGTTTCATCACATTGCCGTACGGTTAAATATAGCAAGACTGATAGTTAAACAGTGTTTTGTAGTAAAAGCAAACCGTCCAAATTCCCAGTAAATGAGACAATTGAACGTAAAAAATGAACATTCCCAAATAAAATTGTCTGTCAACCGAAGCGACCGTTTATCTGGTGTTCGGATATCTGAAGCCCCATTGCATTTATGAAATTTATCATGGTTTGTAAAATGCATTGCATATTTGACAAAACAATTACATGTATATGAGTCTCTGATACCTTCCATATTGTAGTTAAGTTTATGTACATATATCAACACTATGAACGTACGTCTTACATCCTATCGCTATTCAGTCGCGCTTAATTTGATAGATATGTACAGCATTCCAAGTCAAAATTTTCTTTTGATATATGTCCTTAAAACTTCACATGCTTCAGACTTCGGTCTTACTTTTTAAAAGATTCAAAATAAATGAGCCACGGGAATGGGGATTTTTTTTTGGCAGCCATGACTTAATTGGTCTTTGAGTAAACACAATAAATGGAAGGAATAATTGTTACGTTATTTTTGAAAAATAACGTCAGCAGTGTCGATTGATTCTCAACATGTCAGTAATTAAATGTTCACTTTTTATTCGTATGAAAGTGTTAACAAAATCAAATAGGAACTCAAGTGCTTATAATTTCCTTGCGAACAAATCGATGAACCAGCGATAACGTCATCATTTACAATAACGTGAGACATCGCGGGTTTTACTTACGAATACTATTACTAACTCCAATGCAGCAAAAGGAACTTTTTGCCAAAAAAAAATAAAATCACTGTCCATATTTCCAACCTACTTAGCCTAAATGTCCGAACAATTTTTTGCACTCACATTTACTTTGAATTTTATGTTGTTGAATTTTCTAGATGTTAGTTAAATAAACTTATATTCTTGTATAGTCATGGTTTTTACTTAAACAAGTAAATACCACATCGAGAGAAACCGTTTGAATATCATGCAAACGATGCATAATAGGCCTTCATGCCCTGATTGATTTGACTGCGCCCCGGTCGCAAAGGTCACCTCATTTTGTAATAAGACAAAAGTATTAGACAACCTAATGTAAAAACAAAAGTGTCTATTACATAGAAATAGAAAATAAAATAAATCAAACGCATTATACAATGTAAAAAAATGAATGTTCCTACATGCATTGAACATAAACAGGTCAAAAATATATATGTCCGTGCAAATGGCTGCTACATTGTCAGACAGTGTTACTGTGAAACCGGATTGGAAGAGGCAAACACATGGAAGAAAACAATTACTTTAAAATTGACAGCTTTTAAATGCACCTAATATGGGTACATGCATATAGGAAATCACTTCTGGAATTATCACGAAGTAAATATGCTGAAAATTAAGGTTACCTTAAAAAAGACATCTGATATCGAAAGTTAAGACTGTTCGTTTACCCAGTTAAACAACTATGCCGTGAGACATTTCTGCTGTAATTATTTACTATACCAATGATGAACATAAAACGATTCATTACACTTCCAAAATGTTTAAGAAGATTTATTTTAATAGTAGATAATAGTGCTCAAACAGATATGCTAAAGTGATCTGATAATTAGCGTAGACACTGAAACGTGTGCTATATATGTATCACACGTTATATATGTGTGAAACATATGTGACCTCACATACATTCAATGGGACTTACATTAACAAACATGTTTAAAGTATGTTAACAAACGTTTGTAAAACGTATTATTGTGTAAAAAACTGTAAATGTTACTTTAGCATTTCTCATTTTAAATTTTAGATGGCGGACAGTTTTGTTTTTTATCTCAAAACTGAATATTACAGAGTAATCCATGTAATCATTACTCTAGTATCATTTTGTTTTTCTTAAAAAAAGAGAACGTACACTTGTAGCTTTACACTGATAGTAATAATTTAATTCCCTTATCTATTAACGCAAGGGGCTTTTAAAATCGCAGGTTCTAGCAGTATGAGATTGTGAACATAGGTCATGACGTTAATTGAGAAATTATGAAAGCAATCATTTGCCACCTATATTAGACTCTATTAAAAATATCAACTTTGTTGTTCAAATTATGATTTACATCATATCGGACATCTTTGGTTGGGCCTGCATAAACAATGAGAATATTCCTTAATTCCATTCTGTTCAAACAAACTGATGCACAACGTTCAACAAACTCCCTTGTAAATCATCAGTCTTCATCTGTCTCACTAGCATTGTTCTGTCTTCTTGGCTCACTACTTGATTTTTCTATACTTCAATTCATAAGTTGAAGATATGTCCTATTGTTTTTCTTTGTTCCAATTTACTCTCCGTGATATTTTCCGCTATTATTGAGATAACAAGAATGTTTTCGAGGGAATTATATTAGGGCAGAGGTAAACCAAAAGGAATCTTTAGCTCGTAATGTCCTACAGTGATATACAGTTTGTATTATTAACATCTTATTTAATAAATTGTGTATGAATGTAATTTTCAATTATTTGTTATAAAAGAGAAGGCATTAATCTAAATTCATCAGGTGAATACTGTTTCGCTTCTTGATGCACCTTCCTGGAACCTCTTTCATGTTTGCAGATTAGGAGGCTGATTTATTGATATTTGGGGGTAGGGATTCCCAACTTAGTCAGGACTCTTGTGTATGGCCTCTTACACCAAACCCACATAGTTCTTTTCAGAGTTATTCTAATCTCAGTGAATGGAGGTTTGTCTCATAAATAATTACTAGTACGTGAAAAAAAGGATGCTTTCTATGATGGAAGTTTTGACAAAGCTCATAAATATAAATATAATTTAGAAGTACATGCATTTTAGGTGATTTTTACTTGTAGTATGAACATTTTGGAAGGGAACTATCATTATGCAATATTATTTTTATATATAGTTCTCTGATCAGCACGTCCTTCTGCAGTTATCAATAGATCCACTCTTCACTGTCATCGGTTTGGAGGTGGGACCTGCTTCCTTATATGCTTAATTGCCGTCCGTGAAAATATCTAACTAGGTTTACCCCAGTCTAAAAGGTTACACCATTCATCCCCGCAATTACTGTCAAATGTGCTTGGTGTTGACAAATATGTATTTTGCTAAATAATGATTGACAGGCACGGTATCGTATTTACCTATCAGGGTATAAAAGATATTAATCTTCATCGAACATTTATTATTGGAGAAGTTTTGCCTTCATGATGTTATTTTCTACCAAAGGTCTATCGTTCAACAGAATTTTTGTTTTTTTATTGCTTTGTTTTTTTTAAAACTGCTTTGGTAGTATTGAGAAAGAGAAATTCACTTTTTTGAAAACGATATTCCAGAACGAGGAGAATAATGTATATCAAACGTTTTTTGTGGCGAATAAAAGAAACCATCTTTTGACGTGCAGTGCTGAATGTGTAACCCAGAGGGTCTGCATTGGAATTGATGTATGCGATGGAAGGATTTGTCGTCTATGGAATGCAACCATCTACCAAAACAGTTCAATAAATAATTCCAACAATTTCTGCAAGCGATATGTCAAGGTATATACGATTATCCAGGTATAGTTTTATGTAGGTTTCGATAATTTGCACTTCTTAACTTATAAGTGTTTTATAAATGTTTTATTATTTTCGTTATTTTAGAACACTTTTTATACATTTATTTATAAAAAATACTTACATAAACATTAACAACTAATCTATCTTATGTTGCAAAAATAATTAATTATTCTTTAATTCCTATTTGAAAATAATTTCATCGCGTTTTTTATTTACTTATTATAATTTTTAACGGTTCATTAAGTATGATTTTGTATTTCCTACATTCGCCAGGCATATCAAAACACGCTATAATAGTTTAAAAAATTGAATAACCGTTTTTGTACCTACCTTTGACCAATAATGATTGAAATTGTGAGTAGTTTATATCATTGATGTCAAGACAATCAGTATCAGAGCAGGTATCCAATTAAATATTAAATCAGGTTCTTTGTTAAGATAACAGTGAACAATGAAATTGTTGTAATTTTTTTTAAGGAAGCCGATGCTATCAAATTGGCTAAGTTGGTGTATATTATAAAAAACACTTTTTTATTAAGAAAACCGTACTTAACATTCTATCTATAAATTATCAGTAACATTTTCGAATGACATACAATTAATTGTAAACACAATTAAAAAGTTTTAATTCTGTCATTTTTTTCAATTAGCATTTGGATTTTTTTTAAAACTTATAAAAACACAAAATTTGAATTTGAGATTGAATTATAAAAGAGAACACAAAAAATAAAACAAATATTGTGAACTCGGAATAAAGATTCCAATGCCCTTAATAATGTTGAAGGGAAACCGGGATTTAATGTAGAAAAAACGTAGGTATTTACATTGCATATGCATCATTTGTGTATTATGATATAATTGTGTCGATTTTATAGCAAAACATTATTAAGGCATTAACATTTTTAGGAGTTGATTTTAATCAACTCACCAATGCAGTTACTCAGGAAAACCGAAAGTGAAACAGTGTTTGGACCTAAGCACAAATCAACACTGCTGACAACATTTAGTTCTAATCAATAAATTCGATGTAATGAGTTTTTAAGCATTGTTCTTCAAGGAAATTCATTTATAGATACCTTGTAAATAGTCAGATTTTAAATGGTACGAATATTTTTTGAAGTCGTACATTTTATTTATTCCTACGCCAGAGTTCAATATAGTCTCGTTCAACCAGACGCTCGGCTGTCTCCGTAAGTCTCCGACAAGCATAGAGTCTCTCTTGCTTGTCGGAGATTAACGGATACAGCTGAGAGTCTGGTTGAACGAGAGTAGAGTTCAATTTTGCTTGCATCCATACAATTTCTAATAACTATTTCGATTACTAATACGTAGTTTGATGGAATAATTCTTTGAATATTACACAACATGATTGGTATTAGATTTTCACAAAATTCCTGTAGGATTCATATTATAAAAATGTGCGTAATTCAAATACTTATAGGAATTTACTTGCCATGCAAAATAACATATCGTTGATTTTAAAATAAATAACAATCGATGAAATCAACTCCCGTCAGTACTTCAGTACTTTGATTATTATGAAGCACATTGCTTTCACAATGCATACATGCGAATCTGCTTAATTACAAAACGGCACACCTTTAAAAATGATTATCCACAGAAATTAAATATTTTTTTTACAATATTCTTATTTTCAAATGTACAAGACAGCCGCATATACCCCTTAATACGCTTTTGACGTTCGGTTTACTATGATGTAGGCAACAATATGTATACAACGTTAAAATTTTTAGACCATCAGAAAGCTCATTACAACCAAAATTAAATTATTTCCAAAAATCTGAATACATAACCATCATTGCAAATATATTTCTAATATCTCGATAGGTCAAACGCAAAATAATTCTACTGCTTGAACTTAACTATTTAACTTTGACATTGCTTCATTTGAAATTGTTCTGTTTGGTTCCTAAATCTATCAATTAATTGCAACGTTTTCAAATGACATACAATTGATTGTGAACATTGTGAAAAGTTATCAATTCTGTCTAATTTTTTTTCAATTATCAATTTGATTACTTTTTATGTACTTGCCAAAAACACAAATTTGAATCTGAGATTCAATCATAAAAGAAAAAAAATTGTCATAAAATAATACCGAGAAATCGGAAGAGTGCTGTTTTTTGTTTTATATATTTAAAATTTGGTTCTTGAAGATTACCATTTGTTTTAATTTTACTTAATCAAGCTTCGCTTATTAATTATAAACGAAAATTCCTTTAAAAAATCCGGAAATCATCTGGATTTTTTGGATTTTACAATCTTGTGCATGCCCATATTATTCACGCTAAATCACGGGCGGCTCTTTAATTTATGTTTGCACAATATCTCACTTGTATGAATAAACTCAGAAACGATAATACATATACGTGTAAATTTTCATTCAAAATTTGCTGTAAATTTTATTCAGGAGATAAATCTAAAAATCTAACCGCATTAAATATGAAACATGGTGTGTAAATATGAAGAGAGTAAAAACGTTGGTACAAAAGTGTTGAATTCTTCATTAATATGAATTAAATTTTTAAATGAATGGTATTTACATCCTCAAAATGGTTTGTTATGAATATTTTGACTGTTATTTTCAACGCAGCTTCATTAATTTTCTCCAAAATCATTTCGGAGCGATTCTGCAATTTTTGCTACATTACAGGTATATGGGAGGAATTTTAACCGTGGTGAACAGCTGGTGAAAACCAATCTTGAGAAAACGTTAAATCATTCTATCAAAGCAGAATGTAGTGAATTGTAGGCTTAATGCTTGGTTATGTAAGTGTCAACAATACAGTTTGTCGATGTATCTATTTCGTAAAAGTCCGATATCATATGCAATGTCAACCTGTGCACGCACAGATCAAAAGTCTAGTAGATTTTATTTACATATGCACAAAGAAATAAAGCATGTCTTGCTATTGCTATTGAATTAATGTAATGAGTGTATTTTTTAATCAAACAGATTTTGACTTCCATTCAGTCAGATCAATTATGCCTAATTTATAAATTACATACATGCATGTATTTAGAATGAAAAACAATACTTATTCTTCAGTGGAAAAAAATATATTATGCCTGAATGGAAACTGTAAGGCTTACAAATACTTTGTTGATAAATTTAAACCGGGTAGATATACTCTCACCTTATTCATAACTAATTGAAATGCAAGGAAGAAGATGAAACTATTTTTTAAATGCATTGAAACTATTAGGGTATCAGTTTTACGCAGTTTCCAGGTTTTCATGATCACGGCCCGATCAAGTATGTATAATTCTAATAATATTGATTATTATACATTTAAAACAGATCTAGAATAACAAATGAAATGATATATGATTAGATATTTAATTGTATACATGATTTTGTATCTATCAGTTCCTAAACAAACAATATTACTTATTACCGGTGACGTATTTACTGCAGGTGACAATTGCAAATGATGTATACATATACATGTACATACAATGGTATGATGTATCCGGCCGGGTATGTGACATATTTATCCTTATAAATATATTTAAATAATCAACCCCCATTTATGATCCCCGATTCAGTAATTAATTAGCTTCTAGATTTTACTCTTACATACATGCATGTATCTTTGATTTTTTAGATGAAACATTTTTAAAACCCAGAGTTTGAAAATAATTCTTTGAGAATGAATTACAAATGTAAATAAACGTTCATTCACTGGACTTATCGTATACACGTACATACTAAGAATTAAACGCCTTTAGAATGTTTTTCATATTCTGTGTTAGTTCCATGGGTTTTCTTAAGTTGGACAAGCAATAGACTTAAATTAGATATACACAAACGATTAAAACTATGTCTTTAACATATATCAATCAGATCTAGAATTAGACGTAGAAATAATTAAAATCGAAAAGCCACCATATCTAAAACCGATTATTAAATAAATCATGTATTATTCGTTCATTTTTTTAATTTTGTTTAATAACCGGATGGAGAGAGATAGAGAGAGAGAGAGAGAGAGAGAGAGAGAGAGTGAGAGAGAGAGAGAGAGGGAGAGATATTTCACCAATCAATTTATAAAAACAAACATATTTATAATTTCATGCGCAGATTTAGATACAGAAACTGCGCTCACCCCTAAGATAATTTCGAAACAAAATAATTTTTATAATAATTTTATATTGGCAATATGTGTTCATTGGAGCGGTGTTGGTACATGTAATAGAGATCTGTGTTAAAAGGAGAGACTATGTGTTACTTGGGTGTAGATACCTGTTTCTGCATGGTTTGTGTTTGTGTTGACAATTAAAACCACCTGGAACACCCTACCCCCTCCTTGAAAATTATCATCACTCGGATCACCCCCTCCAATCCCTATAAAAGAGCTTTTGTATTTAGTTTATGTATTTAAGATGATTCTATTCAGGTTGATCATACTTGACTAAAAGAAAACTTAACGATGGTGTAAATACAACTTAAATGGAGCGTTAATGCCACTTAAAGATGCTTAAAGGTAGCTTAAAGATGCTTAAAGGTGGTTTTAAGAAGTTTGGACATTAAGGACCTCAGTTTAAAGGTGACTTAAAGATTGTTGTATATCCTTTAAACCACCTTTAAGGACTTGCTTAAAGATTGTTCTTCGTCCTCTGACTGATATTGCATATGCATCATTTGTGTATATTTTGATATAATTGGTTAGATTTCAGAGCAAAACTTTATTTATGTATTAAAGTTTTCATTATGAAGCACAATTTGATTTTCGCAATGCGTACAAGCGAATCTTCTAAATAACAGCACACCTTTACAAAACATTCTGTATACAGCGTTAAAACTTTTAGACCATTAGAAACCAAAGCTCATTAAAACAGATCATCTGAATACATAAAACAGCACTGCGAATATATATTTCTAATATATCGATATGTCAGACACAAAACATTCTTACTCTAAGAACTTAACTACATGTATTTAACTGTAACATTGCTTCATTTGAAAATTGTTCTTTCCTAAATTGAATTTATTAAAAATGATTGTTGAGTCCTTGACTTAACGAAAAAAAGGAGTTAAATTTGATCTTAAATCCGGAATAACAAAAAAAGGAGTTAAATTTGATCTCAAATCCTGAAATTAAAGTATATTAATTTGCTAATCTCGATTTTTTTTGATTATCGATTCAATGAACTTGAATATTTAACGTTTAGCTGGGTTAAGATCTTTTAAATTTTTATTTGTCATACGTGGTCCCATCCCTGATTATTTTTAAAGTAAGCTGCTCATTTGGTTCTATTAATCAGAGGAAATAAATCAGTAGTAAAAAACGTTTATAAGTCGCGAAACTTTAGCAAATTGTTATATTGAACATAATCAATTCAAGTATAATAAAGCACCCCCCCCCCAAAAAAAAAATATTAACCAAATCAGTCACCTTTTAATAAATAAACAATAGAATCACTGCACAGATTCACATGCGAATTTTAATTTTTTTACTTTATAATATTTTACAAAATATAACAAGCAGAATTTTGTAATTAAAAAATGTAAATCCTAAACAAAATTGTACACATTGCCAGTAATAGTTTTAAAATTTGTTTTGAAAATAACACTTAGCATTGATTTTTTTTCAGGCATCGATGTTAAGTGAAGTTCAGAAATTCACATTGAATGTTTCGGGTATGTATCTTTTGAATAATATTCCAGAATGTTGACAACAACAAAAAAAGAACAGTATTCCTAATCATACCAAAAATACCATAAAGACAAACTTAAGAAACGCAGAACAGTTAAGGCAACATTTTGCTTTTAAACAGCAGTATAAGGAGGTCGTTTTGCTTTTGTCTAATGAATAGTTCTAAACTATTTTGGGTGTTTTTGTAAAGATATGGGTCACCTTTACTTGACCATGTCTAAATTTGACGGTCACGTGACTTTTTAGGGTCACGTGGGCGTCTTTAGACAAAAATCGTCAATGCTAAATTGAGACAAAAAGTTCAAGGGCAAGGCAGAGAAAGTTTAGAGTAAGTAATATGGCAACATATTTAAAATTATCCATACATCATAGAAATCAATGCTCATTCAGTTGTAAAGTTTACTAGTTATGTAAATTTCTTTAAAAACTGGTTACTTGTTCCTAAAATAGGGCATTTTTGTATGTTTCGATTAAAATTACAAAGTAAACCTTCATCTCTCAACAAATGAGCATCAGTTTTTATAAAGAACTCGTAAAAGGGAAGAAAATCATACCAAGTTTAATAATATATATAGCCGTCTTGCATTTGAACTTTTGCATTTAATTTCTCAATCTAGAAGGTCTCTCAAATCAATACACATTTCAAACGCACAAGTGATCCCAAAAGGGGAGGTAACTCTTTGAGCGATAACTCTTCTGATATAGACGCGATGTCATTTTATCACCTAATCCGAATTAATTTTAAGATATGATTCAACATTACATTATGTAAATGGTTATTTAAACATAGTGCTTCTGTTTTTTATTTATTTTAAAAGAGACAAGATGGTTACAATGAATCGTCCGCATTTTCTCTGTCGTATCATGGATGTAAACAAAAAACCGCTGTGTATCAGTTTTCTTGGTTAGCCGCTTTCGCGGAGTTATTGAGTTCTTAAAATTTTTTATGAATTAGAGAAAAATATATAAGAGCTAATTGTACACAATTATTTGAGGGATTTGATGTCAATGAACCCCTGATTTTAAAATAACTATATAAATTGTTTTCATAATATATATTAAAAAATAAGATATGGAGTATTTTTTTCATTATCTACATGTATGATTTAATGTCAGATGAATGCATGTGCTGCCTTTGCCCAATGACTGCATATTCTATAGCACTGCTTGGGTCTGTTAATATCATTCTGGGGAGGGGGTTCAAAGGGGTAACTTAATCTGTTTGCCAGGGGCAAGGTACCATGGTGTTTTACTATGTAAATTGTGAATTAAATTAGAATTGGCCACGGAGACTATAAATTTAGATCTGCCCATGTATGAGGCCTTTTCCCATCCCCCATAAACAATCAACAGTATTCACCTTTTTCTATTCATAATTTTGTTTGAGAAGTGGAAAGGGGGTGTTTACTTAAGTTAAAATATTAAATTGCTATATGCTGCATTTAAGGATGTAAATGGGCGGGAGAAAGAGTCTCTCACATAGGAGAATTCAGACTTATTTAAATTCATTATATTGATGTGAACCAAATATGGCTTTTGATCGCCTTGTTGCAGGATTTACCCTTCACACCCTCTTTCCTTTCTCGGTAATGAGAAATGAGCGATTAGAATTTATTTTGTGAATGAATAGATATGCTAACCCTCCCCCTCTCCTTAATCTTAATCATTCTGCATGTGTTGAATAAAAATAAAAGTAAATTTTATTGAGTGTTTAAATTAAAAGTGTAAAGTGTAATACAAACAATTATATTTGGTTCATTTGTTTTATTAATTCATGAAGATAAAGGGACTTTCTGAAAACAAATTTTGTGACAACATTTAAACCTGACATATGCATGCAAACTCAAAATTGCAATTTCTTTTTATGATGTCAATGTGTTTATTGTATGACTTCTTAGTTCTGCTCCTCTTCTCTCTTCAAAAACACAGTCTTCCTGTTCTTAAAGCTCAGGTTTTTCTTTTCATCATTTCATCTTTCATCTTTTATATGACCCCAGGATAAGGATGCGGGTAAATTGTCACCAATAAGAACATCATGTATGTAAATCTCAAGACGAAGCAGCTATCAGCTAAAATGAAAATTATATATATATTTCAGTTAGTTTCACTTGTTATCAAAATGGCTGAAAGACTGAAATGGAGGATTTTCTATAATTTGATAGTCAATTGAGTTTATTTATCTTAATAAACATTTCATTATGTTTAGATGTGCATTAAATTTTGCACAAATTCAATTACAGCATTGAAATAGCTTTTCGGTTTGATCGATTTGAAATTATTAGCATCCTCTGATATGTGCATGATATTAGTTTAATTGCACCCCTTTATTTTATTCGGCCTGACCTTAAAAATGCTCTTCTCTCTCTCTCTCTCTCTCTCTCTCTCTCTCTCTCTCTCTCTCTCTCTCTCTCTCTCTCACACACACACACACACACACACATACAACTGATTTTATACAAGATTGATATTATTATAATGCTGGTGCAGTCAGTGTCAATTAAAACATACCATGTATTGGTGATTTTTTGATAAGCAATATTCAAAATTGTAGATGACAAGATTTCAAACAGTGTTATGATAGTAAGATACTGAGTTCTAAAAACTAACAAGTATAATAATTAAGAATTAATGTGTATGAACATCTTATATTAACTGGATGAATGTGTAAAAATAAAAATGAACTGTCATTGAAGAATTTTGAACACAGTAAAAAGGTGCTATTGATCAGCTGTTCATCAATTTCCAGAAAATGAAATCAGCATCTTTTAGCCTGTACTGTACTGATTTTCAAAAAATCAAATCAGCTGTTTTCACACAGTCATTGTATTGTTTACTTACAAATTGAAAAAAAAACCAACAGCTGTGTAAAGCTAAATATTTTCAGTACAAGTACTATGAACTGATTCTTGTCGATTAATGAAAATGATCAACATTTTAACGGACTGGCAATAAAGCTACATGAACATTGTATAGGCCTAAATGTAAACAATGCAATCTCTCCTCATGTTTTGAACGAAACAACATATTAAGGCGATCAGAAATGCACCAACAGTATAAAATCACAATAAAATAGTTATTAAGCTATCTTGTACATTACAAATACACTGTATATCTATTCTACATACCTGATAAATCATCAAAAGATCGCCATCATCGGGAATACCAGCTACACGTGTTTACATCGTCTGACGAGCGCTCTTTGGACGCAGATTCACACCCATACTGCAGATGCGTTATGGAAATTCTTCGTGTATTCTGATTGTTGTAAACTTATAATATAAAACACACATGAGTGTTTCGTAGTTATATTTTTCTTATGAAGTATTAAATCAGCCGTATTTTATGCTTTAACTGCTGTTTTCGGTATATTTTCTATATATAGAAATACAGAGGCGGGGGTGTATATTCTGACGTCATAACTCATTAGCCCTTCATTAGCATATCAAAACGATGTGTAGCCTTATCTGTCCTGCGAAACATAATAACTTTTGTAAAAAGCTAATCGACCTGAATTTAGCTCACTTGAACCTTCAAGCTTTTCTGATCACCCGTTGTCCGTCGTCCGTCCGTCCGTCTGTCTGTCCGTCCGTCTATAAACTTTTCATATTTTTGACTTCTTCTAAAAAATCTCTGGGCCAAATTTAACCAAACTTGGTACTAAGCATCCTTATGAAAAGGGGATTCTAAATTGTTAAAATAAAGGGTACAACCCTTTTTAAAGGGGAGATAATTACGAAACAGTGAAAATAGGGTGCATGTCTTTAAAAATCTTCTTCTCAAGAACCACTGCACCAGAAATGCCAATATTTACACAAAAGCTTGTATAATTAGTGAAGATTCTAAATTGTAAAAATCGTGACCCCCGGACCAAAACTGGGGCCCAAGGCGGGGTTCAAAATTTAACATGGAAATACAGTGGACAAATGTTTAAAAATCTTCTTCTCAAGAACCACTGCACCAGAAATGCCAATATTTACACAAAAGCTTGTATATATAGTAAAGATTCTAAATTGTAAAAATCGTGACCCCCGGACCAAAACTGGGGCCCCAGGCGGGGTTCAAAGTAAAACATTGAAATACATTGTAAAAATGTTTAAAAATCTTATTCTCAGGAACCACTGCACCAGAAATGCCAACATTTACACAAAAGCCTTATATATAGTGAAGATTCTAAATTCATTTGTAAAAATCGGTACCCTTGGACCAAAACTGGGGCCCCAGGCGGGGTTCAAAATTTAACATGTAAAATACGTAGGATAAATGTTTAAAAAATCATCATCTCAAGAACCACTGCACCAGAAAAGCCAATATTCACACAGAAGCTTTTATATATAGTGAAAATTCTAAATTGTAAAAATTAAGACCCCGGACCAAAACTGGGGCCCCAGGCGGGGTTCAAAGTTTAACATAGAAATCCATAGGATAAATGTTTAAAAATCATCATCTCAAAAACCACTGCACCAGAAATGCCAACATTTACACAAAAGCTTGTATAATTAGTGAAGATTCTAAATTGTAAAACTTGTGACCCGCGGACCAAGACTGTAAGACAAGCTTGTATATATAGTGAAAATTCTCAATTGTAAATATCGTGACCCCCAGACCATAACTAGGGCCCCAGGCGGGCCGGGCTACTACTTAAACATAGAAATATGTAGGAAAATTGTTTAAAAATCATCATCTCAAGAACCACTGCACCAGAAATGCCAATATTTATACAAAAGCTGGTATGTATAGTGAAGATTCAAAATTATAAAAATCATGACCCCCGTACTAAATCTGGGGCTCCAGGCGGGGTTCAAAGATTAACATAGAAATAAATAGGATAAATGTTTTAAGATCTTCTTCTCAAGAACCACTGCACCAGAAATGCCAATATTTATACAAAAGCTGGTATGTATAGTGAAGATTCAAAATTATAAAAATCATGACCCCCGTACTAAATCTGGGGCTCCAGGCGGGGTTCAAAGATTAACATAGAAATAAATAGGATAAATGTTTTAAGATCTTCTTCTCAAGAACCACTGCACCAGAAATGCCAATATCTATACATAAGCTTGTATGTATAATGAAGATTCTAAATTGTTAAGATTGTGACCCCCGGGCAAAAACTGGGCCCCCAGGCGGGGTTCAAAGTTTAACATATATAAGAAAAATGTTTAAAAATCTTCTTTTCAAGAACTACAATGCAACAGTTTGGGATATTACTATGCATACATCCTTGGTAATTGTAGATTCTAAAGTGTTAAAATCATGACCTCCGGACTAATACTGGGGCATCAAGAGGGGTTCAAAGTTTAACATAGAAATAGATAGGAAACATGTTTTAAAAAAATCTTCTCGAGAACTACAATGTCATATTTGTGAGATTACTTTACTTGAATCCTGAAACACTTAGATAGTTAAAACTTTAACTTATAGAAGCGATCTAATACTGGGACCCCAGGAGAAGGGGTTCAATGTTTCACACAGAAAGATAGGAGGGAACATGTTTAAAAATCTTATGAGGGAGAACTACAATGCTTCAATTTCTTAGATTACTATGCAAGCATTCTCAAATTGTAAAGTTTCTAAATTGTGGAAGCCGTGACCCCCAGACTAATATTGGGGCCCAAGAAGGGGTTAAAAATTAAAGTAGAAATATATAGGGAACAAGTTTAAAAATCTTCTTCTCAAGAACTACAGTGCAACAGTTCGTGAGATTACTATGCAAGCATCTTTGGCTATTGTAGATTCTAAATTGGTAAACTCGTGACCCCCGGACTAATACTGGGGCACCAGAAAGGGGTTCAAAGTTTAAAATAGAAATAACATATGCTATGAAATAGAATGTTACAAGGAACCAATACTGAGGCCCCAAGTGGGGTTCAAAGTTTTACATAGAAATATATATGGAAAATGTTTAAAAATTTTCTTCTTGAGAACTACAATGCTACAGTTTGTGAAATTACAATGCAAGGATCCTCAAATAGTGTAGTTGTTAAAGCCAACCATTAACCCCCGGACCAATACTGCGGCCCCAAAAAGGGGTTCAAAGTTTAAAATAGAAATAACATATGCTATGAAATAGAATGTTACAAGGAACTGTTGTTCAGGTGAGCAATGTGGCCCATGGGCCTCTTGTTAACTTTTATTTTTAAAAGGGAAATGGTCACAATCTTGGTCAAAAATTATTTTTCCCATTTGAATAATTACAATGCTTCAGTGAGGCATTCATAATAGGCAAACATAATTTGAGAGTCATTTGTTGAGTTATAAGCGAGTTACAGAGCTTACAATTCTTTGACATGTAAACAAATCTTTTGTTTACATTTTGAATGTTAAGTAAAAATTTTAAATTTAGACCTAAAATGAATGTGTTAAACGTTAGGAACTGTTAACCTATGCTTAAACTAGAAGATAGAAAAATCAGCTTGAAAAAAGTTTTTAATTGGTAAATTGAACCTATGTAAGCAAAGAGAGGGCACGAGCCTTGTTTACATGGCACAGATTTGTGAGCTCTGTATCTAGCTTAAAACTTAAATACTGACTCAAATTTCATTTGATCATTAGAGATATATTTCTAAAGCATTTCTAAAGCATTGTAAACAATTAAAATAGAAAAAAAGAATTTCACGAAAGTCGTGACCATGCCCCTTTAAATATAAACGCTGTCATTTATCTACAAAAATGTTTTTATTACATTATGTTATGTATTTTGAGTATTTAGACCAAGAACTGTTTACAGCTACAAGTAGCAACCAAGCACTCGCTTCTCCGTCAAAGGATCAGAGTTCAATTGCATACAGTACAACGCAGATTAATTTAATGTCATCTGAAACATTATTAATTCCATCTGACCTGACAAGCACAACTGAAGCTTTGACCGTCTCAGAAGACGGCCTCGTTAACTCAACACCAAGTCCTACCGGCAGCATAAAACCAGACGAAAGTTCGACTGAAACATCAGGTACCACTCTCAGCACAACTACAGACGTAATGATATCTGATTCGTCAAGTACTTCTTATATCAAAACCACAAACGTTATCAGTACGTTAACTTTAAGTTCTGACAGCACAGCCACAAATGCAATTACAACTGAAATATCAAGTCATATTGACAGTATAATTTCAAACGTAATAATTACTGAAATTTCAAGTTCTACTGACAGCACTACCAAAGCCACAATGACAACTAAAACACAGGTTCAAAGGAACACTACAGCAACAGACGTAATGATAACTGAAACTTCAAGTCCTATTGAAAGCACGACTTCAAATGCACTTTTGATTAAAACAAGTACAAATGTCCAAACAACAACTGAAACACCTACCGCAATGGACAGCACAATTACAACAATGCCTACGTCCGAAATCGTGAGATTTCCTGACACTTCTATATCAGAGGAAAAACCGACGGAATTAGCATTAACTCCTATTGATACAACAATTACAAATGCGAAAACTACTGAAAAATCAACAGAGTCCACAAATATAATCCTAGCAACAACTGAAACATCAAATAATGAAACTTTACCTGTAAATATTCAATCGACTCACTCGTCAACCAATAAATTTGCTATGGAATCAACTAACAATATTTTGACTACGGAAGTGACAACATTGAAAGACTCTTTAACAGAGTCCAGCCTTAGCACGAATATGATTACACAGGGTACGATAGTTCTTAATTTGTTGAGAGAGAAAAATAAAAGATATTCTCATCAGTTCATGATTAGGTGTACTCAGAATGAAAAAGAATTCGACTAAAGATATTGAAAAAAAATATATTGTAGCTCATAGACCTTTGATTGTGGTCTTATTTTTCACTTTCAAAGAGTAGGTGGATGACATTTTCTTAATTTTGAAAATATTATGAATAATCCAACTCTTTAAAACATGAAATACAGTTTTAGAATGGCAATGTAGCTACGAAGATACAAAATTACAAAGCACTTACTTTTCATCAACACTTTTTAAAAATATTCCAGTCCGAATTCTTCAATCAGTTTTCAAATCCCCACTTTTTTTTATTGTAGTAAACCAAAATTAAATGAAATTAAATAACACTCAAAACTACTTACTTTTGCCTTAACCTGCAAGCATAAAGTTTATGTAAGGCCAATGATAAAAAAAATGGATATCGTGACTTTCATGCTTTTTAACCATTTTTCAATATTTTTGTATTGTAAGCAATACATAAATCTTGAGGAATAAGTGAGGTAAAACCAACCAAAAAATAAAATCTTGCCTTTTATTATTATATTACATACAAAAATGTTTTAGAGGAGACAAAATCCCAACAATTTAGCCCAAATATCCATTGTTTTATTATAAGTTTATTTTGTTTAAACCTAATACATGTGATAAAGATACCGAATCTTATATTATTAAACTTTCATTTTATAAATGCTTTCTGTTTTTAGAACAAAATTTACATTATGAACTCATAAAAATTTTAATTTGTTAACTTGAGTAAACAGCATCATTAAGCTATATTATAATTATGGTATGAAAATAAATGTAAGGAGGCTCGGTTGTCAACGTATTAGACAATATATCTATCAATGATATTTATAGAATTTTTTGTAAGCTTTACACTATAAATAAGTACAGAAAAATTTCATTTATTGTTCCTTTTAATCTAAAAAACTTCAATTAAATATTTATACAAAATACTTTTTCTAAAGAAGATAAAAAAAAAATTAATTTGGTCGAGACCATCCAGCTCTCTACAAAAAATGTTAATATAAAATTGCACTTTCAGAAAGTTCCGATGAGATTTGCATCATGATACACAAACTTTCTGGAGGAGACCATGAAGTGCCTTGCTTTAATGAAAGTTATTCCTGGATTGTATGTTTATCGTTTTTAACATTATATAAAATAAAAAGTATTTTTCATTTCATTTAAAATAGTCATTGCGTAATCAAAGTCCCATTTCATGTACAAGGTAGGAAAACTTGATGTCCAATCTTGGATTCATATGCTTCAATATTTTCAACAAAAACACTAAATAGGACTTAAGAAGTATGAAAAAAGCTCACCTTATTTACAATCAATTTTGATTTAATTGTAAATGGAGAAATCATTAATCAGACAATTATCTGCACATGAGTCAAAAATGGATCAGGTGTCTCCTACAACAACAACAAAAGCAATTACCTCTGTCACTGGGGTCATTTTTATAATTGAACAGGAAAAAAGTAATTATGATTATGAGTAAATGTATATTTGTATCCTTAATAATGTGTGCATGTCACAATTGTCCTTTATCAAGCTTACCGACTAAAAAATATATAAATAACATGATCAAAAATATCTTCATAGAACTTAAATTTGGTGATTTTAATTTTGGTGAAATTTCAAAAATCGCCAAAAAAATCACCGCAAAATTAACCAGCTGTACTGTACGTGTACTATGAAAAATTGAATAATATTTTAAACATTTTGAAGCAATCTCAATGAGGAAATATTAACATAATAGATATGTCACCTTTTAAAGAAAAATAAAAAACCAATAGAAAATGAATGAATTCTCACAGCTTTCTTATTAAAAAAGGTAACACTAGCCGTCGTCCGCAAGGAAATCAATTAATTTATGCTAAATAACATCAACATTTTATGTACATTTCACTTTCCTATAATTCTTTTTATCAATTCTAAAGGAAATTTTTTATAATGTCATATTTACCGTTGCCAATATTCCATAAGGTAATTGTGCATTGTTTTCATAGTTTAAACTCATAAGAAACTGGATAAATGATAATATGCATGTACCCACCCCATTAGCGTACAATGATCTAAAATTAAAAATTCAATGAAGTCATGTTCTATATATTTTTTTATAATGCATCGGTATATTTTCACTTTTTCTTATTTAAAATGTCGCTACTTGTTCAATTTCCTTCGTGTTCTTTGCAGGTCATACAGAGACGATACGACGGAAGTGTTGATTTCTACCGGAACTGGAATGAATATAAATTTGGCTTCGGTTCCCTGGATTCTGAATTTTGGTTAGGTGTGTTGTTGCATTCAGTATTATACGGTATTCGATACAAGTGCTGCAAATTAGTTTATTTACTCATGTAGAAGTCATTTAAACAAAAATATATATTTAATTTAACCTTAAAAGATTCATTTTTGCAAAACATTTTTTCACATTCATTCAAAAC
>VIAA01000275.1:0-28260 GCA_015776775.1 Magallana hongkongensis
ATAAAGATGTAAATGAATTAGATTTAACCTTATACAAATCAACATAAATTCAAACGTAGGAAATCTTTAAAATCTAAGTACTGATTTTCAAAGGACATAATTCATTGCACTTCTCACATTCTCATGGGCGCTGTATTATTGAAAATGACGTCTAGTTTAATATAAGAAAGATTAGTCAAGCTGTGAATTGAAATTTTTAAGCTATTGTTTAAATCTAGATGACGTATATTCGTCCTCCAAATTTATCACATATGTCATTTAAAAATTAATACTAAGATTTTAAAGCTTTTCGACGGTTGAATTTATATCAATTTTATAAGAAAAGATAATCAATGAATGCCTGTTCGAACACAGGGTCGGCGAACAAATAAAAATCGTAATATGATGCTCAAACGTATGATCTACTTAAGACATATAACATATAAAAATGTTATTAAGTTTTATCAGATTTATTAATATCTATATGTAAAAAAGATATTAATTTTGTCTTCATAAATCAACGTAACACGGATATTATAAAAATAATGAATAATAACTATTTTATGATATAAAACTTAAAATGTGTTTGTTTTCAATCGTTTTTCTTCACAAGGTTTTTTTTTTATGAAATGACAATATTTATATATTGGTTTCGCGTTCATTCGCGAAAGTTTCGCGTTCATTCGCAAAAGCTTCGCGTTTATTCGCAAAAGTTTCGCGTTTATTCGCAAACGTTTCGCGTTTATTCGCGAAACTAACGCGATATATCGCGAAAGTTTCGCGTTTATTCGCGAAAGAAATATTTTTTTAACTACGAAAATGAGCTCAATGGGCTTTCGTACAATGGGCTTTCGTAGTTAAACATTGTAAACTCTAAAATATTTGAAAAAAAATATTTAAATTTGAAAATTTTCAAATCATTACCTCGTCCCTTTAAAGTTGCTAAATTTTGCCCACAATTTTGACTACTCACTGTCCATCCCCCTCCATCAGTTGTCATGTCACAGAACACTGTCTTGTTTGTCCCCGGGGTTGGGTAAATTGTGCACACTCCGTCTCTACTTAACGGTCTGTGTTTCTTTATGTCAGCACAGTCCTTGTGTCTGCTGACCCCTTAAAGTTTCAACGAAATGAAAGTCTAAGAAAGCTCGATATTATCATAGTAATGCTATTTTTATTTTCATTGAGTATATTCTTACGAGATTTTAGAAACACTTGTCCCTTCTTTAGTTTAAAGCTTGACTGGACGTCCAGAGTCATTGGACCGTGAATGGACAGTGCTGTGTCCTGGTGGTCCCAGTTAGATTTCTCTAACATGGACTTAATCTCATCTGGAACGAGATGTGAAAATCGTGATACTCGACTAGTTTTTTTTAAAGACGGCTGAGTGTCAACAAATTACCCATCATATCTACTTTATATTTATTAAACTGTAAAACACGTTTTTAAGCGAAGAAAAATTCCTAAATTTAAGCTTTAGAATTTGAACATTTTGCTATAATTAAATGCAGGAGTCTTTTTCTTAATAAGACAGATCAATGAAGTTAAATATGGTCACCCACGACCACCAAGTCTTAAATGATATAAATCTTTGTATCTACCTGAGAGGTGAAGTTTGATTCCCTTGGCATCAACACCCCACACAACCATCGTGATAACAACCAGTGTCCACATTGTGAATTGTTGTCGACCAAGAACAGTCAACAGTCTGCTTTATATACCGTTGTACATTGATGGTCTGGTACTTACATGTAATTATAATGAAACCGAATCTGTTCTGCAATGTGAAACCCAGGTATCGATCCTTTTGCATGTAGATTTAAATACAACATTTCTGAGAAGCTTTGATTTTTTAATATATATATTTAATATATTTGTGTGTTGGAAATTAAAAAGTGTAAATTAGATTAAAGAAGCTCTTGAATTGATCAATTTCAATGAAATAAAACACGCAAAACAACCCGGGACTATCAGAAGTGTTCATACACTGAAATCTTCTTCAATCTTTAAAATTCGTAAGGAAGTCAATTGTTATAAAAACTCAAATGAACCCCTTACCCTCACCAACCCCTCAAATCATGAAATAGGTTTACATGTTTTTATTGTTGCTTTTTTATTTTATGGAAAAAGGAATTAACGTTTTTGGATTTGAAAAAAAAAACCAATATTACAATGTCACCTGAGATATAATGCAGTATTGGTAACATTTAAAAGTTCTAATTCCTTTTTTTACTACATGTAACGGAGATCAATTACAACAACACGACTTATTACCAACTGTAAATACAGAGACCTTGAGTTCTATTTTACTGATTTGATACATTTACGCTTTTTATAAAATGTCTTAGAAGTCAAATTTTATGGTGTACTAGGAAACTGAACGTTATCCTCTTTATGTGTGTATATCAGGCTTATGGTAATGCTAAATGTAATGGTAATGCATTGCAATGCATTACATATTTTCAAAGTAATGCTAGTAATGTGTAATGCCACAAATGAAGCATTACAAGTAATGCTAATGTAATTCATTACTTTCCCAAATCTAGTGTAATGCTGGCATTACATGGCATTACTTTGCATTATTATGCCTTTCTATGCATGTTTATTTGTAAAATCGTGATGAATTGAATAACTGAAACTGTATTTGATTAAAAACGAATTGTTTTAAAGAAGAAAAATAATTCTTGAGATAAAAATATTTTAGTTGTATGATTAAGCATGTTAAAAAAAAATAAAAAATCCATTCTTAAATTGTCAATATAACTGGCTATATCAACACAATTTCATAACATTTTAAGAGTGTTATTATAAAAAATTTCAAATCATTTGAAAAATGTACTCCAATTAGTTGTAGTACATTCAATGAATTCATGTGTCAACAGTACACAGTGTTGTTCTAAGTATCAAAACATTCAACTGTTTAAAGAGGTGCTAAGCACCCCAATCACCACCCTTCTACTGACTGTGTTCCATAAGAAAGGAGAACAGACATAGACCCTTAAAAGCAAAAATGAATGCACTAAAAAGAATGCACTCTCCAACCATGATCTTTTGAAGCTTAAAAATTATTTCCAGTATTATAACCCATTTGAAAATAATTTTACAGACACTCTCTCTCTCTCTCTCTCTCTCTCTCTCTCTCTCTCTCTCTCTCTCTCTCTCTCTGTTGTATACATGTATAAGTACAATAGTTTGGACTAATAGAAAATACAAGATTCATGTATTATTTCTATTATTACCTGAACACTTTTATACATGTATCTTAGATTTTCACACCCGACAGGATGCAGTTAAAAGATAAAACCTGTGAAACTTTGATGATCATATAGTGCAACAGCTATCTTGTATAAGTCATTAAATTTGAACCTGATAGTGAACATGAAGCTGTAAATATGTTTAAACATCTTTATGAAACATTTACAAAAACTCTTTATTTAGCTTTTAAATTACTCTTTTAAAACTTATTGACTTTCACAAGGTAATGGTAATGGTAATGCATTACTTTTCTCATGTAATGGTAATGTAATGCATTACTTCAAGAAAATTAAGTAATCGTAATGGTAATTTAATGCCCTAATTCATGAAGTAATGGTAATGTAATGCATTACTTTACAATGTAATTCGCCCCAAGCCTGGTGTATATACAAGAATCATACCATTTTTGGGGGGGGGGTGATACTTACGGAAATTATAACATGTTATGTGGAATCATTTACATGCCTCTGTATAATAGCTATACCAAAAACGAGACCATGAATCCATGAATACTATCTATACACAATATTTTTAACACAAGAAGAATGAAAGCATTTTTTGGATGGATCAAAATTTCAACATTTTTATAAAATGAAAATAAATGAGCCATGTTTTTTATGAGGTGGCTCACAACTGTATTCAAAAATTTTACATTTGCAAATGTATCCTATTATGAAAGCACCACATCGCAAATGAGAAATTTTATTGACCCATATTATTTGTTACTTCAAAAATAAAGTAAAAAAGAGAGATTGACACAATCTATTGACTCCATTGATTTGACTTCCATACAAGTGTATCCATGATGATCGCTCACTGCACGTTCGACCTCACTGCCCACGTGACCAAGAGCAAGGACAACGCATTGTTCTGAGCAGTCTTCGAGTGCAGCGGACGTTCAAAAATCATGACGATCTACAAGAACAGATTCCCGCCTGAAATTTTTCTTCCCATTTAATCCTGGTACAATTCAAAATGTACGTAGAAATTCAAGTACGAATGCGATACATGTACCGTAAATATGCTCGCTATTTTATGTCTCATTGGTGATTTATTTTGCGTTTAACAGTCTTCAACAATTAATTAAACCATTGCTATCCTTCATTTTTTCCTTGGAAAACGAAGTTTTTTATCCTTGAATTTATGAAACAGATTTAAAAGTGATGATGTAAATTTATCTAAATTAACCTCTAACAGCAATATGTCATACTCAAGGGCGGTGAAAAGGCTAAATTCTTTGTATCGAAGATCAATCCCCAATATTAACGAAGAAAGAGTGCCCGTGGGCAAAGATAAATTACCAAGGACGCTTTTTTTGACCATATACAGAGGAACTCGTTTTTATAGATATCTCCATGTGCATTACCTACTGATCTATGGATCACGTTTACAAAATAACGAACATATAATCATTGATTCCCCATGGAAACAGGTAGATGGCATATTATTGAAAAAAATTTCAGAAAATGTACAATGTGTGACTCTAATAGTATTGGGGATGAATTTCATTATATTTTAGAATGTACATATTTTGTAAACGATAGAAAAATGTTTTTGTCAAAGAGATGTTATAAAAACCCTAATATTATAAAATTTAACGAGCTCATGAATACTTTTAATGTAGAGAAACTAAAAAAAACTTGTCAAGATTTATTCAGAAAAAAGTCTGTTCCTCTAGAAACCAACTTTAACAACCCAGTGTACTGTAAACTTAACCTTTTTTTTTTATCATTATTACTCCTACAGTACATGTGATCCTTAACTGTTTTTGTGTACATTTGTATATACTGATTTTGAACCTCAAATACCAGTGAACTGGTCTTGAGTAAATAAAGATTTGAAGAAAAAAAAACGTCGTACAATTGCTGAAAATTATATAAATATAAATATAATGTTGATTTTATTCTAGGAATAAGAAATCATTTTTTTAGTCAATCTTAAATTGACATAACCAATGTCTTTATATTTTTTATATGTTTATTTTGGTTTTATTCTTATAAGGAATAATTTTTTGAGTATTATGAGGCGATCAAATACTGTCTGGCCATGCCGTGATGAAATCAAATTAAGCCCGAAGGGATTTATAGATTTTAACACGCTCGACCGTATTTGATCACCCCATAATATTAAAAAAAAAGATTCCTTACTACTTTTATCTATATAACTAGTAAGTTGTATCATATGGGCAAATACCTTAATAAATGCTCAAAATTAAGATAAAATATCATTATTAATTTTGTCTTGAGAATATCCTCTCCATTATCCTGTTTACTATTTATCATCTCCATTTTATCATTGTCATTGTAATATATATATATACACACATTGCTATCCTGCAGATTAATTTAGGGGGACTGGGTGGTCAACAAATTTACCGTCAAATCTGCCTTAAACTTTTAATTATGATATTTTTTCGTAAAGAAAACATCCAAACATTTTAACTTTTAATTTTCTATACATTTTCCTATATCTTTAAAGAAAGCCCCTTATCTAACGGAGGTAAATATAGTCTAAAAATGGCAACGACCAAGCAACTTTCAAGACTATTTATAATTGAAAAGAGTTCGTCAATAATATCTGATTAGCCTTGCAGAAAAACATTAAACATTTTTTATAGGAATTTTTTATAGTAAAACCGAAAGAAGAATGTTATAGATTTTAATACAATCTCTTAATATTCTCAATTCTATGACAATGACAATAAAGAAGCAGAGAAAAATAAGTTCTATAACCGGCGAACATTTTTATTACTTATTTTTCTATACCTTAAAGGAGCATGGTCACGATTTTGGTAAAAAATTACTTCTCCGATTTGAATGTTTACAATGCTTCAGTAAGGCATTTTTAATATGCAACCAAAATTTGAGTGTCATTTGTTGAGTTATAAGCGAGTTACAGAGCGTACAATTCTTTGCTATGTAAACAAAGCCTTTGTTTAATGTTGACGTGAAAATTCCAGTTTTAGACCAAAAAATTGTGTTAAACCTAAGGGAGTGTTTGTTTATGCTTAAAATGAATAAGAAGATAGACCGACCAGTTTGAAAAAGATTTTTTACTGGTATATTTAACAAATGTAAACAAAAACAGGGCACGAGCCTTGTTTACATTACATAGACTTTTGAGCCCTGTATCTTGCTTATAACTCATAGATTAACTCTCAAAATTCATTTGATCATTAGAAATGCATACTAGTACCTAAAGCACTGTAAATAATAACAAGTATTCCTTTTAAAGGAATGATCGGCAATAAAGAGATATAGATAGCTAGAAGCAATCAACATAATCAGTTTGATGTAAAATAATGAAAAAAGTACTGTATATACATAATATTTTACAAAATATAGAATATTTTGAATCTGTACACCATAATTTCATCATTATAAACCGTCAACAAATTTAATTTTGAAATAAATTTGGGGAAAGCCGTTCGTAAATCCTTGTCTAGTTTTATATTTTTTATGTAATTATGAAATGTTATTGTATCTTCTTCTTCTTCTTCTTCTTCTTCTTCTTCTTCTTCTTCTTCTTCTTCTTCTTCTTCTTCTTCTTCAGAATACTGAGTAGGGCTCTTCACGTAACACGTATACAAAGAAAGAGTTGTATTAAAATAATTTAATGCGACTGAAAAACATTGAATGCCATCATAACTTGCTATTGAGGTCGCATTATAACGTAACAAGCCGTCTTCCTAGCTACTATTATGCAACATCAGTAGATCGAGGTCAGTTCATGGAGTCTCTTCTAATGATCGAGGTCAGTTCATCGAGGTCAACTGCATTACTCAATGAATCTTTCGATCGACATTCTTATGCGTGAGACAAAATGTGCATTCTTGAATTAACAGGTCGAACTGTATTTAATGTATGTTTGCATCTCTTAAGGTAAATGAATTGAAATTAAACTGTGTAAAATGTTATATAAATACTAAACCAAAGCTTCAAGTTTTTATAAGAACTACTTATGCAAGCGGAATGTGTGCGCACGTGGAAGCATTTGCCGGATGCCTCATATGGACACAACAGTGATCGGCCGAAGCCGATCACAAAAACAGAAAACTAAAATTTGACAAAAATCGTGACCATGCCCCTTTAATAGTAAATCAAGTATAGTTGACAACACTTTAAATACCTGTCTTTATTTCTCTTTACTAGTTTCAATCACGAGAAAATAAACAACAATTTCATTTTGATCGGTTTGTTGTTTTTGCTATATCAATTAATTGGTTTTCTTGGGTCGTATCATCATTTTTGCCGACTTAAGCGGCACCATTCTCCCCATCTTTGCCAGTGTAATTCCGTGTAATCTTTACGAGATGTTTTTTTGTACACACCATTCAAATTGGTATGAAAGCACCTATTCATCCACCCCGGTGATTTGTATGTTTGTACACAATGGCGATCACCGTTGTTGTCATTATCCCTATCCTTTGCACTGAAGTAAGTGTTGTTGGAGGTGCTTAAACTATCTCCTGAAGTTAGAATAAAAAAATATCATAGACCATATACATGAATATATAATTATAATCAATATTTTATATATAAACAAATTATATATTTTATTTTGATAAACACCCTTCTTTTTTTAAATATCAGCATTATACATATACCATTTATGTACATCAGCAGGTCTAAAATGTTTTTGATGGTTTATAAAAGACAACCATAAAATGTAAACATACCTAAACCCCTGGATCCGTTGAAACTTCCAAGCGTCAGTTTGTACTTGTTGGCTTCGTTATCCACAAAAAATGATGAATATGTGGCATGGCCTTTCTCTCCAGAAAATTTCATCATATCAATTCTAAGAATTTGATTTTTATCTTTTGTAAGTGCGTGTATGGCGGTGTTTCCTGCAAACGAAGAAAAAATATTGAAAATGTGTAAAAACCTTTATATCTTTGTGCTTATTAAGAAAAATTGCATCGACCTACCCAACCAGTACTCGTGGTCAGCGTGACCAAAGCCATTTTTGTAATCTTTCCAGTTTCTATAGAACTCTGTTTCTCCATCTATTCGCCTTTGAATTACCTACCAGTACACAAATATTAACGAAATACTCAAAACATTGAAAAAAAATGATTTAGATTTGCTTGCATAGTGAAACATTTGGATATTTTCAAAAATTATCAATGTATATGAAAAATTGTTGACGATAGGAATAGCTATATAATAACTAGTATTATTTTTTATAATCACCGACAAAAAATCCTATCGTAGCAGTAAGAGCATCTTTGCTAGCCTAGCCAAGGGTTTACGATCCACTCCTCTCGTCTATCTTTTTACGATCCGCTCCTCTCATGTACAAGGTAGATGAGAGAAGTGGATCGTAAACTCTTGGCTAACGAAGATGGAGTAAGAGGTATTTAAACAATAAAATGCTCACCTTGGTGATTCATTTGGGATATGAAGGTAGCGACATTGCAGAAAAAATACATAACTTGCGTTAGCGGGTTATGTAAATTTATTCTGCAATGATCGCTACCTTCATAACCCACATGAATCACCAAAGTGAGCATTTTATTGTTTATATTAACATCTTTATTTTAACTAATTAATAAATTGAGCGTAAAAAGTAATAAAATTCACTATATTACTGTTAATGTACATAAGTACGTTAGCTAAAAGAAACAGCCAAATCGTCTTCAGTGAGACTTTGAGTCTGACATCATCATGGTTAGTTAGTGCAGTCCGGTCCGTGGTTTTTCTTACTAGGTAGTTGTAGGTCTCGACCAATCGATAAACAGGGCGTGTCAAATTCAATCCTGTCACTTTCTTGTCAGTTTCAGCCGCCGTAGATTTCGACCAATAGATAAATGGGGCATGTAGATTTCAGTCTGGCTGTTTCTATAGAGCTATGAATTAACTATGTTTCCGTAAGAATTAGAGGGAATAATACTTAGTGGATGTAAATATAACCTCAATGAATACCTTAGTAAAGCATTACAGATATAAAAAATGTGCAAATATTTTGAAATTATTATATCTTATAAATATTCCCCATATATATATATAAAAGTATATTGGACATATTTACGACAAAATGCATTTTTCAAATGAATACTTGATGGCGAACCGTTGAAAGCAGGTCATTAATACAATAACGAAAAATACAATACAAAGATGAATGTACAAACCATGTAAATAACTAAATACATTGTATTAGTGATACTTTACTGCAGTTTTGCTAAGCATTGTAAACTTATAAAAATTAGGAGAAATATTTAAATTTGAAAATTTTCAAATCATTACCTCGTCCCTTTAAAATTGCTAAATTTACCCACAGTTAACTGACTACTCACCGTCCATCCCCCACCGTCAGTGGTCATGTCACAGAACACGGTCTTGTTTGTTCCTGGGGTTGGGTAAATTGTGTACACTCCGTCTCTACTCAACGGTCTGTGTTTCTTAATCTGTGCACAGTCCTTCTGTGTGCTGACCCCTTAAACGTTTCAAAAAGATGAAAATTAAAATCTAAGAAAGCTGGATATTATCATAGTTATGCTATATTATTTCCATAGAGTATATTCTTACGAGATTTTAGAAACACTTGTCCCTCCTTCAGTTTAAAGCTGGATTGGATGTCTAGAGTCATTGGACCGTGAATGGACAGAGCTGTGTCTTGGTGGTCCCAGTTAGATTTCTCTAACATGGACTTCATCTCATCTGGAACGAGATGTGAAAATCGTGATACTAGTGCTCGTCGTTTTTTTTTAAAAGACGGCTAAGTGGTCAACAAATTACCCATCATGTCTACCTTATGTTTATAACACTGTAAACACGTGTTTTAGCGAAGAAAAATTCCATAATTTGAGCTTTAAAATTTGAACATTTTGCTATAATTAAATGCAGCAGTCTTTTTCTTAATAAGACAGATCAATGAAGCTTAAATGTGGTCACCCACGACCACCAAGTCTTAAATGAAATAAATCTATGTATCTACCTGATAGGTGAAGTTTGATTCCCTTGGCATCAACACCCAACATGAGCATCGTGATAACTACCAGTGTACACATTGTGAATCACAGGGCGAAAAACCATCTTTAAGCAAGTCCTTAAAGGTGGCTTAAAGGTGACTTAAAGGAGCTTAAAGGCTATACAACCTTTAAGCTGCCTTTAAGTCACCTTTAAGCAAGTGCTTATAGGTCCTTAATGTCCAAACTTCTTTAAGCCACCTTTAACCCACCTTTAAGCCATCTTTAAGCATCTTTAAGTGGCATTTACGCTCTCTTTACACTGCCTTTACACTGTCTTTAAGTGGCCTTTAAGTCAATATTGATCAAGCTGAACAATAAAAAAATATATTAAATGCAAAAGCTCTTTTATAGAGATGGGAGGGGGTCATCCGAGTGATAATATAATTTCCAAGGAAAGGGGGGGGGGTGTTCCAGGCGGTTTTAATCGTCGCTCCATTAAACACAGATCGCTATCATCAGCACCGCTCCGATGGACACAGATTGCCGTTATAAAATTCTTTATAATTTTTTGGGGGTTTCAAAATTATTGTAGGGATGAGCGCAGTCTCTGTATCTTAATATGTGCATAAAACTAATTAAAGTATGTTTGTTTCCTATTATAAATTAATCGGTGAAAAAAATCTCTCTCTCTCTCTCTCTCTCTCTCTCTCTCTCTCTCTCTCTCTCTCTCTCTCTCTCTCTCTCTCTCTCTCTCTCTCTCTCTCTCTGTTCCTCCGGTTATTAAACAAAATAAAGATAATGAACCAAAAATGCATGATTTAATTTGATAATCGGTTTAAGATTTGTATTTTTTTTTTCAATTTTCATTATTTCTAATTCTAGATCTGCTAGATACATGTTAAAGATGAAAAGACTCTCAACTGCCTTTGTTATATCGGGCAGGATATTACTGCTTTGTTTGTCTAGACATAGTTTTGTTCGTTTGTGTATATCTAATTAGAGTCTATTGTTTGTCCAACTTAAGAAAACCCCTGGAACTAACACAGAATATACAAGATATACACAACAGTTGTGTCGTGTGCCCAGGTGCATGTTTGTGTATATCTAATTAAAGTCTATTGTTTGTCCAACTTAAGAAAACCCCTGGAACTAACACAGAATATACAAGATATACACAACAGGTGTGTCGTGTGCCCAGGTGCACGTCAGGGTTTCTAAAGGCGTTGAATCTTAGTATGTACGAGTATACGATAAGTCTAGTGAATAAAAGTTAATTTACATTTGTAATTCATTTTCAAAGTATTATTTCCTAACTCTGGGTTTCACAGATGTTACGTCTACAAATTAACGATACATGTATGTAAGAGTAAAATCTTGAGGCTAATTAATTAATGTACCGGTGGTCATAAATAGGGGTTGATTATTTAAATATATGTATAAGGGTAAATATGTCAAATATACCCGGCCTGGCACATCATACAATTGTATATACAAGTCATTTGCAATTGCCACATGCAGTAAATACGTCACCGGTAATTGGTAATTTTGTTTGTTATAGAATTGATAGTTTAAAAACATGTACATACAATTACATGTAAATATTTAAACATATTGGAACGGCGCCACGATCATGAAAACCGGGAAATTGCGGGAAATTGAACAAATACCCTAATAGTATCAATGCATTTCATAAAAGAAATGATTTCATTTTCTTTCTTACATTTTTATAGCTATAAATTAGATGACCGTATATCTACTCGGTTAAAACTTATTAACTAAGAAAGCCTAGCTACTATAGTGAACATAACGGTTTCCATTCAGGTATAATATATTTCTGTTCACTGAAGACCAAGTTCCGTATTTCATTCTAAATACACGCATGCATGTAATTTATATATTAGATATAATTGATTGTTACAAACTGAATGGTTTGTCAAAATCTTTTCAAGTAAACACATTCAATACAGTGATTCAATATCCACTGATATATAGGATATAAAAACGCGCATATATATGTAAGTTGCCGTGGCGCAGAGGAAGTGTGGTGATGCTAGTAAACTAAGGGTCCCGGGTTCAATTCTCGCCATGGCCGGTTTTTTTTTGTTTTTTTTTTTTCATTTTTCTTTCTAGAACAAAAACCGTTTTAATACCTTTTCTTTCATAAAGTTAATACATTTTGTTGAAAATTAAGCACAATATTGAAATAATTTGTTTTAATGGCTTAAAGGTGGCTTAAAGGTAGCTTAAAGGTGGCTTAAAGGTGGCTTAAAGAAGTTTGGACATTAAGGACCTATAAGTTGTCCTTAAAGGTGGCTTAAAGGTGGCTTAAAGATAGTCTTTAAGCTGCCTTTAAGCCATCTTTACGCTTTCTTTAAGCCATCTTTAAGCAACACATATAGCTTAAAGGTAGCTTAAAGGTGGCTTATAGATCGTCTTTAAGCTACCTTTAAGCATCTTTAAGCTATCTTTAAGGAGAACTTAAAGATGGTCATTCATCCTGTGAATTGTTGTCGACCAAAAACAGTCAACAGTCTGCTTTATATACCGTTGTACATTGATGGCCTGGTACTTACATGTAATTATAATGAAACAGAATCTGATCTGCAATATGAAACCCAGGTATCGATCCTTTTGCATGTAGATTAAAATACAACATTTCTGAGAAGCTGATTTTTTAATATATATATTTAATATATCTGTGTGTTTGAAATTAAAATCTGTAAATTAGACGAAAGAAGCTTATGAATTGATCAATGTCAATGAAATAAAACACGCAAAACAACCCGGGACTATCAGAAGTTTTCATACACTGAAAAATTCTTCAATCTTTAAAATTTGTAAGGAAGTCAATTGTTATAAAAACTCAAATGCACCCCTTACCCTCACTGACCCCTCAAATCATGAAATAGGTTTACATGTTTTTATTGTTGCTTTTTTATTTAATGGAAAAAGGAATTAACGTTTTATTAAAAAAAAAACAAAATTACAATATCACCTGAGATATAATGCAGTATTGGTAACATTTAAAAGTTCTTACTCCTTTCTTACTGCATGTAACGGAGATCAATTACAACAACACGACTTATTACCAACTGTAAATACAGAGACCTTGAGTTCTATTTTACTGATTTAATACAATTACGCTTTTTATAAAATGTCTTAGAAGTCAAACTTTTTGTTGTACTGGGAAACTGAACGTTATCCTCTTTATGTGTGTATACACAAGAATCAGACCATTGGGGGGGGGGGGTGATACTTACGGAAATGATAACAAGTTATGTGGAATCATTTACATTCATCTGTATAATAGCTATACAAAAAAACGAGACCACGAATCCATGGCTATCATCTATACACAACATTTTTAACACAAGAAGAATGAAAACATATCATTATTATTAATTGGAATATGCAGGGAAAGATGCCTACAAGAAAAAATAATGTTGCAGAAACTCGACGATCATCTTATAAAAACTGATGACAACTTCCTCTCTGTCAGTCTGACTGATTTAGATTGTTTTGTTTCTTATTTTCTTATTGTGGTTACCATTATGACTGAATCGAAGTTAGTAAGTTGTTTTTACATACTAGTGATTTGTAAAATGTTTACATGAAGACATGTGACATTATATATATATATATATAAATATATATATATATATATATATATATATATATATATATATATATATATATATATATATATATATATATATATATATATATATATATATATATACTCGAGAATCAGGGTCAATGTCGACGCTCAATATACATAGCATCAATGTCGACACTTAGGAAAATTGAGTTTATAAGCGATTTCTAGTTGTAATTTGACAAGGATGGACTTTGATAAAATTGTTTTGCCGTAATTAATACATATCTCATCGTTTTATAAAATAAAATCTAAGAAAACAAGAGATCTCAGAATCGTGTCGACTTTCGCAATATATACGCGTCGACATTATGTTTTTCTGCAGAATGTCAACACGAAAAAATGTATATGTGTTTGAAAGGGGAATTACTGTTCACGTCTTATTTCGTGTTTTGAAAAGAAAAATAGTTTTAACATACATGGAGATTTTATTTATCGAAACGCTACACATATTCAGTGTTTTCTTTTTATGTCGTCAACTGCATTTAGTTTTTGAGCCGAATTTGCAAATCTTTCAATAAATCGATGTATTATCTCAGTTTTTCTAAAAATAGACAAAGAGTTGTCCCACATGACAGTGATGCGGAAAGTCCCGTCTACTTTCGTTTTTCAACTTACTCGCGTATATTTACATTATGAATTCTTTATTTCTCGCGGCATTTCTTGTTTCTAGATTGTAATTTTCGTTTGAAAGATAAAAAGAAATAGTTTTATAATTGTATCCACCGGTGTATACTAATTCTTGAACTCTTTTTTAGGGAAAATACATACATACTGCGAAAGTCGACTCGATTCTTACATCTCATGTTTTCGTAAAGTTTATTAAATAAAACATTTAGATATGTTTTAGATAAGGCATATAAACATCATCTAAGTCATTTCTTATTAAATTACAACGGGAAAACGCTTATAAATTCAATTCCCCTACGTGTCGACATTAATGCTATGTATATCGAGTGTCGACATTTTATATATATACTCTCCCCCCTAAAACCAATTTTCCCGGAAATGTTACCCTTTTTGGAGAAAATAAGATTTAAAAAAAATAGCGTTTGTTTATATCTATATATACACCTGTTCCTCGCTCTGGAAAGAATAAGTACAAGCCAAATATTTATAATAATATATTGTCACATTAAATGCATGTATATACTATTTCAAAACTTATATTATTAGGGTGTTTTCTCTTGTTATTCACACCATATGAAAAAGTACAAGCCTAATGTTCTTATCCATTAAATCACACACAATGTTTAAAATAAATTCTTTAATTTACCACACCTAAAATATTCCAAGCCCCATTTTAATAAAACCCTTTTCCCGAGAATTCTTCTCTTTGTTGAGAATATAAGGTTGTTGGAATAAACAGCGTGCGTCCCCAACCCCCTTCCGGTAAGAGTACTTCTCTGGTCGCGTCTTATTCTTTTTGAGAGCGTCTTCATATATATTTACATGTTTTGTTATGTCTTAATTATAAGTTAATATACATATGGATGCAGATATATCATGACATGACATTCAACACATCTTATATACCTTCGACGCCTTGTGCAAAAAATTGCGATTACGAATTAAGTTGCAAAAATTTAAGACTGTTCACTTTCGGGAAAAGATATCAAAATTAAGTAACTTTAACTTTCATCTAGGGGAAATAATCTGAACTACAAGGCATCATACAAATATTTAGGGATGATTTTTCAACGAAAATACGTGATTTTAAAGTGATTTGAAAGTGAGTGCCCTGGGATCCGTCTTCTAAAAAATCAACGCAAATAAATTGGTTCGATTCCGAACCTTCGAAAATTTATTTAATAATTTTGTTATATCCGTCCTTTATCAGCATTGGGGTAGGGGATACAAGAAGCATCATTGTATTGAAATTGTACAAAATCGAGCCCTCCGATATTTTCTTGGTGTTCATCGGATTACTCCGTTGCTAGGTAAAGCGGGTGGTAAGTTCTAAAATCCACCACGAAATGAACATTTTGCGTCTGTTGAATCGACTAGTATATATGGAAAAGAACGCATTACCAAGTTGGCACGGTGCGCAAAACAATTCTTCTCACTGGAGCTCTCAAGTTAAAAATATCCTGGAATCTCTAAACATGGGAAGTACTTATACCAATTTTATACCTTGTAATTTGAACTATGCAGAGGAAAATTAACGTAATAACTTCGAAACCGAATGTTTCAAAAATATTCAAGATGTGCCAAAACTTCGAACATATATCCTATTTAAATCAAGCTATTCCGTTGAAGAATATACGTTACGCTAGATCTTGCTAAACTCATCAGATCCTTGGCAATGTTTAGATGTGGTGTACTTCCTCTAATGATTGAAACAGGTCGCAATACAGAGGAGAACCGGTACAGGAAAGAATATGTAACTTGTGTGACTTAAATGAAATTGAAAATGAAAAGTTTTCTTAGTGATATTGTCCATTCAAAATATTACCAATTATAGTACTCTGTTCACTAATCTAATATGTAAATATCTCCGCCGAATTGCTCATTTTATCTATTAATTATACAACAGAAACATTTGACAAAGCCAACTAACTCCTAAAACATGCAAATTTTATTCACCCTGTAACAGTTTTAAAGCGACTTATAGGTCCATTGGCCGGGTGTATTGACATTATATCTGTAAAATGAATTTTGTAATTAATTATATACATGTACACATATCACTATGATAAACTATTGACTTAATTGCTATATATTCTGCTTTGTAACGACTCACAGGATGATTTGTTTATTGGGTTGTATATGATTTATACCCATTCCCCCTGTTCTCTCCAATTTATAAGTCTCAAATCAGTGTATGACTCCTTTGTTTTTTTAACATAAATGATTTTCAAATTACATGTTGAATATATAACACTTTTGATTTGCAATTTTGACAAAATTAATGTAACGTTATAAATTCTATGTAACATTGGCATTTTTTTTATTATAATCTAAAACTATTACGTTATATATCAATATTTTATACTATTCGACTTTTCCCATCAGTTATTTTGATTTATCATTAATTAAATGGGGCCTATGTCCGAAAAGTCTTTATGTGAAAATTATGAAAGTTTGACAACTAGAGATTCTACCCTCACCATATATTGATCCGGAGTACTTTTTCAACGTTGAAAATTGAGACCAAAAGTCGTGATATTTATACCCGGGGTCATTTTTCAAAAGCTTGAAAATAGTTTTCTGAACTCTGATGACCTTAACACATTTAAGTTTGAGCTTGTTCAAAATTAGAGAGGTTAAGCATTTGAACGTGTACGTCTACGGGTACGTGTAGAACTACAAGTATGTTTACACGTACAAAAATTAAGCGTATGTTTAATAAACTGTACTTGTAAATGAACGTGAAAAATAATTAGATTTAACATTTTCAACATGTTCAGTTTACTCTCACTGTTCATGAAATAATTCAATGAATTTGATGAAACCAAAAGCACAGTCGTCCTTAACCTATCGTCTGCTGTACACAAAACAACTTTTGATATACACAAGGTATGTATTTCTTTTGAAAAATGCTACAAGTTTACACCTCCGTGTACTTTTAATTTTACACGTTTTGTACAACTTGTAGAATTACGCGGCATGCAGAAATTATGACGAATTACACATTAACTTAGGGAATTCCCCTATTTACACGTACTCGTTCACGTACACGTTCAAATGCTTAACCTCTCTATTAACTCCAATAACTGAGTTTTGAACTGTTTTTTTACTGGAACTTCAAATTGTTCAACACGGTTTAATGTACACTTATATCCTTTATGTCCCTATACATATACGGACGTGGCTGTGTTGTTTTAAACCCCTGTCACACCTGGCTGGCTGACAACGCACTAGAAACGCCGTGGGAGCGCGGTACAAACGCTAATAAACACAGAGGAAACACCAAGAGAGCGCGATGATCGCAGCAACAGCTCTCGGGGGTCGCTGTGTGAACGCAGCAAAACAAAAAACAACTCGTTCAAACGCTGTGAGTGCGTAATGATAGTGCAATAAAGACGCAGTGAGATCCCAAAGGACTCCAAGAGGTCTCCGTGCAAGTGAGGAAGGTATATTGCTACATAAGTAAGGAAAAATGACTATAGAAAAAATTAAATTCACCGCGTTCATCATATAGTTTTTTGTTAGGTTATCATCAAGGGTTTGACTCTGTTAAACTAAATAGGGTACATGTACATTCAGCTTAACTTAACAATGATAGTGGTAGACTATTGGTTAGTAACTCTGAAAATTTTCAGAACAGACATTTATTGTTTCCGAGCCCGATGTTTATCACTCTATTTAAGTTAAATGGATGTATTACAAGTATAAGAGAACCTATTTTTTCACCTTTTTTTTCCTAACTGTAGTTTTTACAATGGTGGTTGTGCACCACTAGTAGGTGCCATGAGAATTTCAGCCCACAGGGATAGTGCCTCCGATGTTTTCGAGCCAAATGTTCTTTTACATTTTTTAACATATATAAAAACACTGTTAAAGGTCGGGACCGCTTGATAAATTCACAACAGTAATGTCCACACGAAATATTTATGCACGTTGGTTTATTTCAATTTTAATTCCCTTTGTGTACTGTAGGGTCTGATTCTGCTTAACTAGTGAGGGTACATGTACTTTCAGCTGAACTTAACAGTGGTAGTGCTAGTCTATTGGTAATTAACACTGAAAAGTTCAGTCCCAAAAACCAGACATTCAATGTTTCAGAGCCCGATGTTTATAGTTATATTTATGTTTATGAGATGTATTACATGTATAGAAAGACCTAAATGTTTTAAAGAAGAAGTTGTATAAACACAATATATCGACAGTGTAAGACCAATTGCGGATGACTCTAACAATTTCAGCTCCAGCGTAAGGTGTTTCGATGTTTCAGAGCCCGATGTTTTAATTGTCTTTTTCCCTACACAAAGTTTTTACCATGGTAGCTGTCCACAACTAGTAGGTGCCATGAGAACATCAGCCCACGGAGTAAGAGCCTCCGATGTTTTTGAGTCAAGTCTTCTTTCATCTTTTAAGAAGTTGTATCAACACAATATGTTGACAATGTTAGAGCAGTTGTTAGGAGAACCTAACAAAATCATCTCCTGGGTATTGTGTTTCGATGTTTCGGAGCCCGATGTTTTTATTGGGTTTTTTTTCATTTACTATTATTTTTACAATAGTAACTCTCCACCACTAGTAAATGAACACTTCAGCTAACGGGGTAAAAGCATCTGTTGTTTTCGAGTATAATGTCCTCTTATCTTTTTTAACATATATATAAATAAGACTGTACAAGGTCGACACCGTTTGATAAACACAGCACTAATGTTGACAAGAAAGATATATACGTTGGTGTTTTTCATTTTAATTTCCTTGGTGTACAGTAGGGTCTAATTCCGTTAAACTAGAAATGGTGTATGTACTTTCAGCTTAACTAAACAGTGATTGTGCTACACTATAGGAAAGTAACACTGAAAAATTCGGTCCCTAAAGAACAGACATTCAATGTTTCCGAACCCAATGTTTATAATTCGATTTAGGTTAAATAGATGTATTACTGGAGGGCCTATATCTTTTAAAAAAGAAGTTGTATCAACATTATATGTTGACAGTGTCAGACCACTTGGGGGTGAACCTAACGATTTCATCTCCTGGGTATGGTGTTTCGATGTTTCGGAGCCCGATGTTTTTATTGTTTTTTTCCCTTGCTATAGTTTTTACAATGGTAGCTGTCCACCACTAGTAAACGAAAACTTCAGCCCACGGGGTAAAGGGCCTCTGTTGTTTTGGAGTACAATGTCCTCTTAACTTTTTTAACATATATAAAAACAACATTGTACAACGTCGACACCACTTGATAAACACAGCACTAATGTTGACACGAAAAATATATACGTCGGTGTATTTCACTATTAATTCCCTTGGTGTACAGTAGGGTCTTATTCTGTTTAACTAAATCTGGTACATGTACTGTTAGGTTAACCTAACAGTGATAGTGTTAGACAATTGTTTACTAAAACTAAAAGTTTCAGTTTCAGTCCTCACAGAACGGCCATTCAATGTGTCCGAGCCCGATATTCATAATTGTATTTATGTTAAAGAGATGTGTTACAGGAGGGCCAATATTTTTGAAAAAAGAAATTGCATCAACATGATATGTCTACAGTGTCAGACCACTTGGGGCCGAACTGAATAATATCAGTTCCGGGGTAGGGTGTTTCGATGTGTAGTAGCCCGATGTTTTTATTGTTTTTTCCCTAATTATAATTTTTACAATAGTAGCTGTCCACCACTAATAAGTGGCATGAAAATTTCAGTCCACGAGGTAAAATCCACCGTTGTTTCCGAGTACAATGTTCTTTAACCTTATTTTAACATATATAAAACAATAAGGCACAAGGTCGACACCGCTTGATAAACACAGCACTAATGTCGACACAAAAGATATATACGTCGGTTTATTTCATTTTTAATTCCCTTGGTGCACAGTAGGGTCTGACACTGTTAAACTGTAAAAAGTACATGTATTTTCAACTAAACGTACCAGTGAGAGTGCTAGTCTTTTGGTTATAACACTAAACATTTAAGTCCAAAGAGAACATTTTACGGATAATGGTTCGATGTTTCCAAGCCTGATGTTTATAATTCGATTTAGCTTAGGTTGTCCATCCAAAACTAGATTGATAATAGATTGCAAGTTTGATCACTAAAATCTTAGTGTGATTTTAACGAGTTTATTAAATAATAAAGTCTCATCTTTGAAATCTTTCAAAAAATTTAATTTTGATAAATTTATCATATGTTGAAGTTAACATTGAAGTCTATGGGAAAAATGCATTTTTAAATATATTTCTTTAGTACAAGTAATTTTCTCACATTTCTCTTGGTAAAAAGTTGCAAAAGCTTTCTCCGTCTTCGAATATGCTAAAATAATTCATAGTTTACCATATTTTTTTCAGAAAATGATTTTTTTTAAATTTTCCTAAAGGGCAGACAACTCTTAAAAAGTTTTAAGTGCAAAACGTTTATTTAATTAACTACATACATACACCCAAGTTTGGTTTATGTCAGTCTTATAATAGCTTCAAAATATGTATCTGATGTAGTATAGATCAATCAAAATTGTTAAATTCACCTTAGTTATAGATGGACTACCTTAAATAGATGTATTAAAGGAGGGCCAATATCTTTTTAAAAAAGATTGTATCAACACAATATATTGACAGGGTCAAACCACTTGCGGGTGAACCTAATAATTTCAGCACTGGAGTAGAGTGAATCGATGCTCCGGATCTCTATGGGTTTTTTGTGTGGGTTTTTTTCCCTAACAATAATTTTTACAATAGAAGGAGGCATGAAAACTTCAGCCAACGGGGTAAGAGCCTCCGTTGTTTCCAAGTACAATGTTCTCTAACTTTTTTTAACTTATACAAAAACAACACGGCAAAATGTCGACCGACACCACTTGATAAACACAGCACTAATGTCGACACTAAAGATAGTTTTTTTTTTCATTTTTAATTCCCTTGGTGTACAGTAGGGTCTGATTCTGTTAAGCTATATATAGTATTTGTACTTTCAGCTGAACTTAACAGTGATAGTGCTAGACTTCTGGTTACAAACACTGAAAAATTCAGTCCCAAGAGAACAGACATTCATTCTTTTCGAAGCCCGATCTTCATAATTGTATTTATTTTATATAGATGTATTACAGGAGGGCCTATGTCTTTTTAAAAAGAAGTTGTATCAACACAATATGTTGACAGTGTCATAATACTTGCGGATGAAACTAACAATATCATATTCAGGGGAGGGTGTTTCGATGTTTCGGAACCTAATTCTTTAATTGCTTTTTTTTCCCAAACCATAATTTTTACAATGGTAGCTGTCCAACACTAGTATGTTCCATGAAAACTTCAGCCCACAGAGTAAGAGCCTCCATTGTTTCCGGGTTTTATGTTCTTTAACCTTTTTTAAACATATATGAAATTAACAATGTTAAAAGTCGACATCACTTGATAAACACATCACTAATGTCGACACAAAATATTTATATGTCGGTGTATTTTATTTTTAATTCCCTTGGTGTACAGTATGGTTTGATTCTGTTAAACTACATAGGGTATATGTACTTACAGCTTAACTTAACAGTGATAGTGCTAGACTTCTGGTTACAAACTCTAAAAAAAATCAGTACCAAGAGAACGGACATTCATTCTTTTCGAAGCCCGATTTTCATAATTGTATTTATGTTAAACAGATGTATTACAGGAAAGCTTATATTTTTAAAAAGTTGTATCAACACAATATGTTGACAGTGTCATACCAGTTCCGGATGAACCTAACAATATCTTTTTTGAGGTATGGTGTTTTGATGTTTCAAAAACCCGATGGTTTTATTGTTTTTTTTCCTAACTATAATTTTTACAATGGTAGCTGTCCACCACTGGTAGTTGCCATAAAAACCCAAGCACACGAGATAAGAGCCTCCAATGTTTTAGAGTCAAATGTTCTTTTACCTTATTTTAACATATATAAACACAACATTGTAAAATGTTGATGCCACTTGATAAACACAGCACTAATGTCGACACGAAATATATATACACATCGGTTTATTTCGTTTTTAATTGCCTTGGTGTACTGTAGAGTCTGATTATGTTAAACTAGATAGGATACATGTACTTTCAGGTACCTTAACAGTGATACGCAGCACTGTTAAGGCTTACTACGAAAATATCAGCGGATTTAAATGTTCATAAACCGATGCATCTATCACTACAAAATATTTATGTAAAGTTATTCTTTCATGATATAAATGTGATATAAAATAAAACATTATAGTAAATGCAACTGTGTATTACACTTAGAGAACTTTAGTCCATAGTGAAAGAGTCTCCGATGTTTTCGAGTCAGATGTTCATTTTGTAAAATGTCGACATCGCTTGATAAACACAGCCTTAATGTCGATACAAAAGATATGTACGTCGGTGAATTTCAATTTTAATTCCCTTGGAGTACAGTAGGATCTGATTCTGTTAAACTAAATATGATACATGTACTTTTAAGTTTACCTACCAGTGATAGTTTTAGACAATTGGTTACTAACACTGAAAATTTCAGTCCCCACAGAAGGGAAATTTAATGTTTTGGATCCCGATGTTCATATTTGTATTTATTTTATGTAGATGAATTACAGGAGGGCCAATATCTCTTTAAAAAGAAGTTGTATCAACACAATATGTTGACACTGTCTTAATACTTGCGGGTGAAACAAACAATATCATCTTCAGGGGAGGGTGTTTCGATGTTTCGGAACCTAATTTTTTTTATTGTTTTTTCCCAAACCATAATTTTTACAATAGAAGCTGTCCAACACTAGTAGGTTCCATGAAAACTTCAGCCCACAGAGTAAGAGCCTCCATTATTTCCGGAAACTATGTTTTTTAATGTTTTTTTAAACATATATAAAATTAACAATGCTAAAAGTCGACACCACTTGATAAACACATCACTAATGTCGACACGAAAGATATATATGTCGGTGTATTTTATTTGTAATTCCCTTGGTGTACAGTATGGTTTGATTCTGTTAAACTACATAGGGTACTTGTACTTATGGCTTCACTTAAGAGTGATAGTGCTAGACTTCTGGTTACAAACTCTAAAAAATTCAGTACCAAGAGAACGGACATTCATTCTTTTCGAAGCCCGATCTTCATAATTGTATTTATGTTAAACAGATGTATTACAGTAAAGCTTACATTTTTTTAAAGAAAAAGTTGTATCAACACAATATGTTTACAGTGTCATACCACTTCCGGATGAACCTAACAATATCTTTTCCGAGGTATGGTGTTTTGATGTTTCAAAACACGATGGTTCTATTGTTTTTTCCTAACTATAATTTTTACAATGGTAGCTGTCCACCACTGGTAGTTGCCATAAAAACCCAAGCACACGAGATAAGAGCCTCCGATCTTTTCGGGTCAAATGTTCTTTTACCTTGTTTTAACATATATAAACACAACATTCTAAAATGTTGATGCCACTTGATAAACACAGCACTAATGTCGACACGAAATATATATACACATCGGTTTATTTCATTTTTAATTGCCTTGGTGTACAGTAGAGTTTGATTCTGTTAAACTAGATAGGCTACATGTACTTTCAGTTACCTTAACAGTGATACGCAGCACTGTTAAGGCTTACTTTGAAAATATCAGTGGATTTAAATGCTCATAAACCGATACATCTATCAATACAAAATATTTATGTAAAGTTATTCTCTCATGATATAAATGTGATATAAAATGAAAACAGTATAGTAAATGCAACTGTGTATTACATTTAGAGAACTTCAGCCCATAGTGAAAGAGTCTCCGATGTTTTCGAGTCAGATGTTCATTTTGTAAAATGTCGACATCGCTTGATAAACACAGCCTTAATGTGGAAACGAAAGATACCGGTATGTACATCGGTGAATTTCAATTTTAATTCCTTGGAGTACAGTAGGATCTGATTCTGTTAAACTAAATATGATACATGTACTTTTAAGTTTACCTACCAGTGATAGTTTTAGACAATTGGTTACTAACACTGAAAATTTCAGTCCCCACAGAAGGGAAATTTAATGTTTTCGGAGCCCGATGTTCATAATTGTATTTATTTTATATAGATGTATTACAGGAGGGCCATATCTTTTTAAAAAGAAGTTGTATCAACACAATATGTTGACACTGTCTTAATACTTGCGGGTGAAACAAACAATATCATCTTCAGGGGAGGGTGTTTCGATGTTTCGGAACCTAATTTTTTTTATTGTTTTTTCCCAAACCACAATTTTTACAATAGAAGCTGTCCAACACTAGTAGGTTCCATGAAAACTTCAGCCCACAGAGTAAGAGCCTCCATTATTTCCGGAAACTATGTTTTTTAATGTTTTTTTAAACATATATAAAATTAACAATGCTAAAAGTCGACACCACTTGATAAACACATCACTAATGTCGACACGAAAGATATATATGTCGGTGTATTTTATTTGTAATTCCCTTGGTGTACAGTATGGTTTGATTCTGTTAAACTACATAGGGTACTTGTACTTATGGCTTCACTTAAGAGTGATAGTGCTAGACTTCTGGTTACAAACTCTAAAAAATTCAGTACCAAGAGAACGGACATTCATTCTTTTCGAAGCCCGATCTTCATAATTGTATTTATGTTAAACAGATGTATTACAGTAAAGCTTCTATTTTTTAAAGAAAAAAGTTGTATCAACACAATATGTTTACAGTGTCATACCACTTCCGGATGAACCTAACAATATCTTTTCCGAGGTATGGTGTTTTGATGTTTCAAAACACGATGGTTCTATTGTTTTTTCCTAACTATAATTTTTACAATGGTAGCTGTCCACCACTGGTAGTTGCCATAAAAACCCAAGCACACGAGATAAGAGCCTCCGATCTTTTCGGGTCAAATGTTCTTTTACCTTGTTTTAACATATATAAACACAACATTCTAAAATGTTGATGCCACTTGATAAACACAGCACTAATGTCGACACGAAATATATATACACATCGGTTTATTTCATTTTTAATTGCCTTGGTGTACAGTAGAGTTTGATTCTGTTAAACTAGATAGGCTACATGTACTTTCAGTTACCTTAACAGTGATACGCAGCACTGTTAAGGCTTACTTTGAAAATATCAGTGGATTTAAATGCTCATAAACCGATACATCTATCAATACAAAATATTTATGTAAAGTTATTCTCTCATAATATAAATGTGATATAAAATAAAACAGTATAGTAAATGCAACTGTGTATTACATTTAGAGAACTTCAGCCCATAGTGAAAGAGTCTCCGATGTTTTCGAGTCAGATGTTCATTTTGTAAAATGTCGACATCGCTTGATAAACACAGCCTTAATGTCGAAACGAAAGATACCGGTATGTACATCGGTGAATTTCAATTTTAATTCCTTTGGAGTACAGTAGGATCTGATTCTGTTAAACTAAATATGATACATTTACTTTTAAGTTTACCTACCAGTGATAGTTTTAGACAATTGGTTACTAACACTGAAAATTTCAGTCCCCACAGAAGGGAAATTTAATGTTTCGGAGCCCGATGTTCATAATTGTATTTATTTTATGTAGATGTATTACAGGAGGGCCATTATCTTTTTAAAAAGAAGTTTATTAACACAATATGTTGACACTGTCTTAATACTTGCGGGTGAAACAAACAATATCATATTCAGGGGAGGGTGTTTCGATGTTTCGGAACCTAATTTTGTTATTGTTTTTTCCCAAACCATAATTTTTATAATGGTAGCTTTCCAACACTAGTAGGTTCCATGAAAACTTCAGCCCTCAGAGTAAGAGCCTCCTTTGTTTCCGGGTTATACGTTCTTTAACTTTTTTTTTAAACATATATAAAATTAACAATGTTAAAAGTCGACACCACTTGATAAACACATCACTAATGTCGACACGAAAGATATATATGTCGGTGTATTTTATTTTTTTAATTGCCTTGGTGTAAAGTATGGTTTGATTCTGTTAAACTACATAGGGTACATGTACTTACAGCTTCACGTAACAGTGATAGTGCTAGACTTCTGGTTACAAACACTAAAAAAATTCAGTACCAAGAGAACGGACATTCATTCTTTTCGAAGCCCGATCTTCATAATTGTATTTATGTTAAATGGATGTATTACAGGAAAGCTTACATTTTTTTTAAAAAGAAGTTGTATCAACACAATATGTTGACAGTGTCATACCAGTTCCGGATGAACCTAACAATATCTTTTTTGAGGTATGGTGTTTTGATGTTTCAAAAACCCGATGGTTTTATTGTTTTTTTCCTAACTTTAATTTTTACAATGGTAGCTGTCCACCACTGGTAGTTGCCATAAAAACCCAAGCACACGAGATAAGAGCCTCCAATGTTTTAGAGTCAAATGTTCTTTTACCTTATTTTAACATATATAAACACAACATTGTAAAATGTTGATGCCACTTGATAAACACAGTACTAATGTCGACACGAAATATATATACACATCGGTTTATTTCATTTTTAATTGCCTTAGTGTACAGTAGAGTTTGATTCTGTTAAACTAGATAGGCTGCATGTACTTTCAGTTACCTTAACAGTGATACGCAGCACTGTTAAGGCTTACTACGAAAATATCAGCGGATTTAAACGTTTATACGCCGATGCATCTATCAATACAAAATATTTATGTAAAGTTATTCTTTCATGACATAAATGTGATATAAAATAAAACAGTATAGTAAATGCAACTGTGTATTACACTTAAAGAACTTCAGCACATAGTGAAAGAGTCTCCGATGTTTTCGAGTCAGATGTTCATTTGGTAAAATGTCAACACCGCTTGATAAACACAGCACTAATGTCGATACGAAAGATATGTACGTCGGTGAATTTCAATTTTAATTCCCCTGGAGTACAGTAGGGTCTGATTCTGTTAAACTAAATATGATACATGTACTTTTAAGTTTACCTACCAGTGATAGTTTTAGACAATTGGTTACTAACACTGAAAATTTCAGTCCCCACAGGAGGGAAATTTAATGTTTCGGAGCCCAATGTTCATAATCGTATTTATTTTATATAGATGCATTACAGGACGGCAGGTGAAACTAACAATATCATCTTCAGGGGAGGGTGTTTCGATGTTTCGGAACCTAATTTTTTTTATTGTTTTTTCCCAAACCATAATTTTTATAATGGAAGCTGTCCATCACTAGTAGGTTCCATGAAAACTTCAGCCCACAGAGTAAGAGCCTCCATTGTTTCCGGATACTATGTTTTTTAACGTTTTTTTTAAACATATATAAAATTAACAATGCTAAAAGTCGACACCACTTGATAAACACATCACTAATGTCTACAGGAAAGATATATATGTCGGTGTATTTTATTTTTAATTCCCTTGGTGTACAGTATGGTTTGATTCTGTTAAACTACATAGGGTACATGTACTTACGGCTTAACTTAACAGTGATAGTGCTAGACTTCTGGTTACAAACCCTAAAAAATTCAGTACCAAGAGAACGGACATTCATTCTTTTCAAAGCCCGATCTTCATAATTGTAGGAAATTCAATGTTTTGGAGCCCGATGTTCATAATTGTATTTATTTTATATAGATGCATTACAGGAGGGCGGGTGAAACTAACAATTTCATCTTCAGGGAAGGGCGTTTCGATGTTTCGGAACCTTATTTTTTTTAATTTTTTTTCCCAAACCGTAAGTTTTACAATGGTAGCTGTCCAAAACTAATAGGTGCCATAAAAACTTCAGCGCACGGAGTAAGAGTCTCCGTTGTTTTCGAGTACATTGTTCTTTAACCCTTTTTTAACAGACATAAAAATAACACTGTAAAGGTCGACACCGCTTGATAAC
>VIAA01000276.1:0-27887 GCA_015776775.1 Magallana hongkongensis
ACTAGTAGGTGCAAAAATGCAAGCATAATTTAAAACAAAAGAGTGCCAATGGACCAAAACATTCACCTGAATATAGATTCCTATATAGTTTTTGTATTGTTTTCTATATTTTGTAAAAAAAATGTATTTAAACTTATGATATGAAAAAGTATTATTTGCGGGTAAAAAGTGTGCATCACATATAAAGAAGAGTACAAGCATTCTAGTACCACATTTCGATGGATATAAACCGCAAATTAAAAGACGATGTCGATATCGGGTTGAACATCGACATACCTCCCCGCAACAATCAATGATATCTGTCATTCACGTTCTGTGAAAATGTTCTGATTACAATTATAAATGATTCATCATAAATTAGATGCACTTGAAAACTTGTAATTTTATTTTTGTAGTGTAACCTTCATGACTACCGGACAGTCATTAGGTATTGATTTTCCTCATTTTATTATCCTTTCAGTTTTGATGTGTTAAAAAGTCATTTTTTTTAATTTCAATAAAACAGAGTGTACTGATGATTACACCCCATTAGCTATTGATGTTTTTCTCCAATTATAGATAAAAAATACATGTAGTACAAAAAGCGCCACATGTGAAATCAATTTTATTTTTATCAATGATAGTTCATTGGAAAAGAATAATAAATATTAATATGCATCTGAAAAACAGAGAAATAATACCTATCTGCAACGAAAAGGATGTCTTAGTTTTTTAATTACCACTTTTTTGAGAAAAAAGGTAATATTTTGCAAGGAGAGAATGTAATTTACATTTTATTTTGATATACTTTTCTTTTTTTAAATCATCTTAATAACATGTGTCTGAGTTTTAAATGTATTAATTGAAATTCTCGAATGTTGCCCTCCTGTATTCTTAATTGAATATTCGATTCGGTATATGCCTAGTTTTTGCAAAACTCCATTAAGCATTTTTATCCACAAGAGCCGAATGCTCAGATGAACTTTTCTGATTAAAATTTGGTCGTAGTTTTTTGTTTTTTTAAATTTGGAATTTACCGGAAGGTAGTAAATATAAAATTTAATTCTATAGTATTTATTGCGCTTGGGTAAATTCAAAATTTACAACAAGACAGTTGTCTGTCGATAATTTTGTCTTCATAAATTTTTCAGATTTTTAAAAATCTTTTACGCCAAAATTACTAGGTCAAGTTCAACCAATCTTGGCTCTTATGCAAAAAATCCTCGCCTCTTTTTAACTTGAAGATTAGGAAGAATAACTGAAATATTGTTAATATGATTTTCTCAAGACCTATTAGGCCATAAAAGCTGAAACTTGTGAACTTGTGTGGAATCTTCCTCAGTTAGTGTAAATTCAAGCTTTTATAAAACATGGACGATAAGAAAAAGAATCTCTTGTGATGAACATCTTCTTGCAAGAAACCACACAGCCGGAAAGAATGAAACTTAAACCATCCTCAGGTGTTGTAGATTTACGTTTGTTCAAATCATACCATATACCCCGTAATCAGACAGTAGAATTTTTTGTCAATCCACGCTTACTCCGTCAAACAACTGGCCAACCTCAATAAACCTCAATAAACAAAGTAAATTGCCACTGTAGAGAAAATGAAATTAATTTTCATAGGGACGTCCTGAAATCTTTCGAAGATATTTTCTATACTATTGTTGGCTATTGGTGCAATGGATTGTATAATTTCTGACAAGATTGTAGTTTAATTAATCATGTATCATTAAGTACATCGGCGTGGAAAGGCCAGATAAAAGGAATAATAACCGTTATTTGTTCGGGCGAGTAAGATATTTATTCGGATATTAAATTTTGAACAAATAAAGACGAATTAGATATTTGTTCGGACGAATTTTGGACAAATTAGGACGAATTAGATATTTGTTTGGACGAATAACTTATTTGTTCGGATGTATTAGCCTTTAGTTCGAACGAATAAAAGAACGAGAGAGAGAGAGAGAGAGAGAGAGAGAGAGAGAGAGAGAGAGAGAGAGAGAGAGAGAGAGAGAGATTAAGATTTTAATACTCATTAAAGATACGAATATATGAATGTCTAATCAGCTTTTGAGATCAGGCGTGGATACAGAACATTTTCCGGTGGGGGGGGGGGCTGAAAGATTTTTAGGTCGAACCTATCTATGCACACATACACATGGAAATACTCTCTCTAGGCAATGCAGGTTTTCGTATAGTTTATAAAACTAATATGTTTTACTGTGTAACCGTTTGGAGGGCGAAGCCAATATACGTAAATGGGGCTAGATCAGTAGATGCCATTTCATCATCTCTGGCTCATTTCATAAATTGCTTTGTTTGTTCTAATTTTATTGCTTGTTAAATATGTTTAAGCCCTGCCCTGATATGCTATAGACTATAATCTGCCCCATGTTACTGTTTCCATCACATTTTTACAATGTTATAGAAACGTACACAGCTAAAAGAAATGCAATTGAAATCCTTCATTAAAACATCATCTTTTTTTACTCAGATATTTAAAAAGGAACAAAAACAAATTTCTTTACAATTTATCTTTTTTCCATTCGGAAGTCTCTTGGAAAACCTCGCACAATTTTCAAATGCTATAATCCAGATCTTATTTTATATCATTTGCAATTATATAAATCTCCATAGATTTATATTTAATAATCGCTTTTTCAGCCAAACAAGAGAGAGAGAGAGAGAGAGAGAGAGAGAGAGAGAGAGAGAGAGAGCGCAAGGAAATTCAAATACAAAAACCTGTAAATAAATTGTCATTCTGGTATGTAAATAAATATTGTTTGAACCGTGAAATATTTCATTTTCGTAAGCCAAGGGTTTCTGATCCGCTGCGCTGTGATCTGCTCCTGGAGATCACAAACCCTTGGCTAGCAAAGATTGGGATATTTATGAATAACTTATAATGAAGCAAAAAATCTTGGGACAGTTAAAAATTATTTTGATTCTATCAATATACATGTGTATTATTTTGATGTCTTATTGTCTAGTCTGAAGTAATTTATACATATATATTGGATAATGCCTGGCAGCAGCTACATGTAGTATCTACATCACAGATCTCTGGATAATTTCACAGCATGAAGTATTTTAACTTTTTACTCCCTAATGTTAAATGTATGCATAAAACAACAATTAAAGAGTAATGACGTATATTTTTTTTAAAATAAGAAAACCACTTATCTCGAGAATATTTCACTTGTATGAACAGATATTAAGATTATTTTTGGTCCCTAACTTCACTAAAATTTGTCATCCAAACACTGAATTATTAAACATTCAATGATTGATTTGTGCATTAAAATTAGAGAATTAAGTACCCTTGCTAATTCATATCATTATGTCCTTCATGTATATTGTACATACCGGGGTGTATAATTTAATCTGAGTTTGTCTGACAAATTTCTTACATTTAGGGTGCATTGCATATTTATGATTGTGAATGCAGATCAGTACTTCCTATTATACATAATTTTTAAGTATTTACCGTAAAATGCATATTACTCCAAATAATTTATCTCTTTGCTTTTATTTTTATGGCCGGTTGGGGGTAATCTGAACATTTATTGTATGTTTTAATCATTTACGAATGGTTTACACATTTTTTTTTGGGGGGGGGGGATGAATTAGAATGGGGAAATATTTGACAATGTGTCTGTTAAAGATTAGGATGTCTACAAAATGAATGTTTGATTATCTTTTGTTTTATATTGAATTAGTTATTGGTTGTAACTTTTTTTTTTTTGATAATTGATTTGAATTCTGGGAACGAAATGACCTGGCTATGAGTATGTTAGGCTAAGATTTGAGATGAAACCTAAAAAACGAAATTTGATATTGAAAGTAGGAGAAAAACGTCTTTCGTGTTTTCAAAAAGTAATCAGAAAGCAAATTTAATTCAAATACATGATGTTATTTTAACAATGGATTAAAACTGCTTCACTGTTGAAACACGTTTTTTTTTCCAATCAGATATCCTGAAATTCATTTGATTGGATCTAGTGCAATTGTTGAAAGTTGTAGGAAACAAATATTTAAGAACACACTAGGTAAGTTTGAATGTATGTATTACTCATTAAACAAAGCTGATAAATTATCACCAAACGTGAAGTTAGTACGAGATTCAAATTCAACATGGATGCCGTTGATGTCACTGCGCGTGAAGTTATTCTTTTTTCCTCCATCTTGGAAAAGTTTAGTATAGAGTGTAATTTCTATTTTTAGACATATATACACGTGTTGTCTAGGGAGAGCTTCGGACCCGTGAGAGGGCTTCGCCCTCTATAAAATGTGTCCGCTTAATGCCATAACAAATGCATGTAATACAGCTCCCATCTTTTAGCGAAATAGAATAACATCTATTTACCTAATATGTTTTACGGTGTGACCGTTGGGGTGAGCGCAGAATGAACCACACATCTGTCATCATTGTTAAATGCAACCTATGGACTTGCCCTAACCAAAAAACTTGGGCTTTGTTTGAAAACTTTTACCGCCGCAAGAAACCCAAAGTTATTAAACGTTTATTCCAATGGTCCCTTCCTAGGCTTATACACTTAAACAAACTACAACTGAGCACCAATAAAATGTTAAACATAATTATTTAAATATTTAGATAAACACAAAGCCGTTTTTTTTTAAATGTAAATACAAATATGTTTTATCATTCCTTTACCTTTTAATAATAATTATCAAAATCAGTAAGCAATACATGTAAACTGTGTGTCTGTGTTATCTGTGTTTTAATTATTTTCCTCTGTGACATCAATTTTGTTTTTAATCTTTTCAATTTTTGTACGCTATATAAGCGTTGTAGACATGTGCCCTTTTTTAGTGTGTGATATCCAATATTATTGAAAGGTTTTACCACATATGCAACTACATGTTCTTGTTTAATATTTTTTGTCACCTACCTAACGTATGCATATATATGATTGGATAAATATGACAATAAATTTAGCATGGAACTTGCATGTGTACTAATTTTACTATGCAAAAAAAAAAATCATCAAAACAAAACTAATCAGTCAAAGAGTCACCGGTAACACTGATACTGAGTACTTCCTACATGTTACATCCAGTACAGATGCTTGATCCGCCTCTAAATGTATCGCGGGAAATTAAAAACGCAAGATCTTTGTGACGTCATAGTTTACTTTCTTTTGCGCTCGACAGTTATCGTAAATTGTCGGACAAATTCGGGGAAGGAAATGACGTCATATGTCGGCAAACGATAGCCATAGGTACAGGTTTTTTTTACGTAGGCTTATGTGTTTGGACTATTTACTTTAATGTTTTTAGAAGGATTTTTATTGTTAAATGAAAATGATGTATGTGATTTAGAGGTAAGAATTTTCCGTTGAAACGCTTCCTGTTCCACCATGTTGCTATGCACTGCAAAGGATCACTGGGGTAGTAGAACGTTTTCACGCGGGTCCACAAACTTTTCTTTGAACAATGTGCAGATTTCAACTCGAATTTCCTCCGTTCGTACACGTTGTCTCTGGAGCTCGCTACGCGAGCGGTGCTTCGCGCCGCCTCGCTGCGCTCGCTATTATTTACATTAAAATATATATCAATATGAGCATTTTTTAAAATTTATTTTGCCGTGGTTTAGCTACATAACATAAAGGCTATCGCCTCGTAGGATCTAAAAGCCGGGTTTACATGAATTAAAACAATAATTGTAGAGTGAGTTTATGATAAGTTATATTATGCATCATGTAAGTTTGGCGTACAATATTGCGTTAAAATTATGATTATTGTAAATTTATTTTATTCAGATCCAATAGATAGAATGATTCTACTTTATCTTGATTTTTCTAGTACCAATAATCAGCAACGGATATACACAGAAAAGGAACTTTGCTAAGGATTTTGTATGAAATATGTTATCTCTTTTGTGGCTGTCCAGGTTATCGTCAATTCTAAGAATGGGGTAAATGTTATCTGTAAAGGGTTATAAACACAGAGTGTATGCTATTTTACTGTTCATACAACGGATGTTATTTATTAATAACTTTACACCGTTTCAGATGTGGTGTTTTTTTAATAGTAATTCTTAATACTTAAATATATAAATGTGTAATAGATAACAAAAAACTCTTTTTTAAAATTCAAAGGTGTTAATGTATTTCATAGATAGTGTTGGATGTTTGTGTTATGGAAATAGGACCAAGTACTCAAAGGGAGACAGTCGAGAAAATGGAAATCCGACCGTAATGAGGAAGAACACAACTCCGCCAATTTCATTTCCATAATACAGATCATTTAAAAAATTTTTTTTAGTAAATCAATTTTAAACAATAATAAAATATTGATTGTAAACTTGATTCAATTTACTGATTAAGACAATAAAAATTCAAAATACAAAGTTATAGTTTTTGTTCATATCATAGCGACGGAAACAGTAAATATCAATACTTTTAAAACGTTTTTGTTTTAAACCCGTTTCTCTCAACCAAAAAATGTCTTTCTACTTATAAGAAAGCTAAAATATTGGAATGTGGTCATTTTTAACGTTTAACGACCAAAATTATTACCTCATAATACTCAAAGAATGATTCCTTATTTCTTAATTATTACCCTTTGTATCTATTATTGAAATTTACAAAAGCTCATGATGTTTTTTCCAGTTAAACTATATACATAGGATAGTTCCCGAACGTACGGCTTTAAAATTGCATTAAACAGATAGCCTGAATCATTTTATTTAATTACAAACAATTCAAATTCATCACAACACTTGTCCATAACTGTGACGTTTATCATATACAGTGTCGCGAACTTTTTTTTATTATCTCCCATTGATGATAATAAAGGAGCACAATATAAACGGACCTTTTATTACAGTCCTATATATTATATGTATATATTTTATGAATTCTTATCAATACAATTTGAATCAATGAAAGATATCTTTCCTTCGACAAAAATAAACCTAAATGCTTCAGACTTTGTCTTTATAATATATTTCTTTATTCTATTGATAAGAAAAACATTTTTTATTTTATTACTTTTGCTTTGAAGTTAAAAATCAAGACATATTAGGTTAACCTAAATAACATACGTTCACAATCATGTAAAGTTTTACACATCTGTGTACATTCGTATTCATGTGTTATGATAACGTTTGTCGTGGGAGAAAAATTATAACAAATTTGGCAGAGCAAATACAGAATTTAAGATGGAATATATCGATCCCGTCTTGTGACAAACCAGTACCATTTTTTTAATTAACAATGAAAGAAAACTATATCCATATCTTCTTCCACGGACGATCTTTATGTGCATTTAAAACATCCTAGCGTTATAGGTTTAAACCGGAGAGACAGGTTTTTTTTTAACCTTTAAAACACAGTGTCGGTCAAGCTTGTACAATTTGAAAAAAAATCGAGATTTTATTTTTAGTAAATATGAATGCTCTTTCATCTTTATGGATATCTGGATGTAACCAATTTTACTTTCAAACTTTGTGCCATTGTTATTGTTGAAAGATTAATGCAAACAGCATGTGTGTATGCTCTTAGTTACATCCAAACAATAGTTTTTCATAAATAACAGGTCATTTGTGTGATGTCTAGCTGCAATATGTATAAAAATAAATTGGACTGTAGCAATACGTATTATGAGAGTTTCCCATTCCTATTTAGATGTTAATCAAGCATTGATTATGCGTTTAATCACGATAACTTAATTGTCTCTTGAACCCTTTTAATTATGGGGGCATATTATTCAGTAAAGACATCTGATCTCGGTTAGTACCAGTCTCTGTGTCTAACAGAAGACTCAAAGAGCACACAATTCTTCCTCATTATCCATAGAATTTAATTGGAAACCTCCGGTTTGTGACTATTTCATGAGTGACTATGTATACGATGTATATAATTACCATTCATAATGACACTTGAGAGGCCGACTGGAGTTAGCTATGCAAGTAATATAATAAAAAAGCAATGTATGTACGATTTAACTATTTGTCCTTATTATATGCTAGTTTTTATGCTTCAATATTTACATTTTCATCTGTCTTTGTCTGTGATAAATATTTTGAAGCCTATAGCCCAAGCATTTCACAAAAGATGAGCGACACTGAATGAGCGCGTCCTATTGCATAACCAAAAAGAAACAAAAACGGTATTGGCTGACTACGACGTAATACAAAGGATGTGCAACATGAAAAATAGTGGTTTTGAAATGTTGTTTTAAAGTGCTGAAATAATTGGAAATGGTATAAATATAAGTAAAAAGGAATCAGTCTTTGAATGTTATGAGGTGATAATTTCAGTCAGAGCGTGGTCAAATCTATCGCAAAGCCTTCGGACTTCATTGGATTTAACCAAGCCCAAACCATAATCATCACCTCATAATATTCAAAGAATGATTCTTTATTTCTTAAATAATCGGCAGGTTCGCAAAGACAGCAAGATATAACACTATGTTGGAAAAAAAAGATTTTATAGAAATTAATTTTTTTTTCGTTTTAATTTTAGAATGCAGGCCGTTACTCATATTACGCAATTGTTGCACATGTGTTACAAGTTCACATGAGTATTTTAATGGGAGACAATGTTTAATGCATTTAGTTGTGCAAAATTGGCTGTGCGGTTATATTAAATAGTTTATCATCAAGTGATTTCGTAGAAAAATAATATTCAAAACAAAATCACTACATATCTACATATAATCTAGTTCATCAAAGATTTAACAAATATATGCTAGTTTTGACATTTCATTGCAGTCATTATGAAAATATACATATCCCTATGATTGTTAACATGTTCCAAAAGAGTGGGGGCATTTCCTTTAAAATCATATTTCTATTTGTTAAACAAAAGTAAAAGTGATGCTTGCTGCCTTAAAAAAAGAATAGAAACTCAAAAATATTACAGTTAAAATTAATAAATCTGTTGGTATATCCAAAAGTAATCGGTACCGATAGAAAATGAACGACCCAAGAGACCCAAAAGCATGGATAGGTCAAAGACGAGTCAGGACCTTTCTAAAGCTGGTTACAACTTTGTGGAACAGGAAATTCGAATTCCCTCATAATGGGCTGAGAATCGTAAAAAGATTGGTCAGGATGCAACTGTAGAAAACCATAGTCGGAAACCCACTGAAACGCATTTATTTACTTACCGTTGGTCAATATGTTAAACCCTTATTGTTTTCATATATATTTATCATTCCCAATTCACCAATTAAAAAAAGAAGAAGCTTAAATCGTTTAGTTTGTGAAGTGTGAAATTGACAATCATGATATGAAACATGAAACAAGTTAAAGCACTTACAAGACTTTTAAGATATCTATCTCAGAAGTCTACTGCATATCCGCATATCCAGATTTTTGGCGTGTCACACAATATGCTAAAATGGGGAAAATGTGAACCATTTTTAATTTGCGTTAGTTCCTTTTTTCGATATATAAAACGTCTTATAGAAAATGATACAAAATATAATTTCTGCTGATTTAATAATTTGCGATTTAAAAAGATTGCAAAAAAGCAAAAATTAAATCATCGTAATAATTGCCTGACATACGGTATATTTTAGATATGGTATTAACATCAATAATAAGTGTGGTGAAATCAGAAATTGTTTTATTTTACATATTTAATTTAAAATTACATTTATCTTGTTTAAACAATTATTAAGGTTTAAACAATTATTTGGTTTCATTCTGATGTATTTAATTTTGGTCTATATTGGTTGTCGAGGAATTGGGAATTTTTTTTCAGTAGGCATTTTCATGTCAGTAGGCACTGACATGTTCTAAATTTTGTAATCCATGCATCCGGCAGTTAAAGCTCAAACTTAATATCAGTTTTTATTTGATTGGAAAGGAAATCAAACTTTTCTGGTGTAACGGTATTTAAAGGTATTTCGTGGGTGATGGGGGATGAAAGCAGATCTATTAGAATATAAGATTAACAAAGCACATATTGGGTATTAACCCCTTGGTAAAATAATCAACAACGTCAACATTATTTCATCATTAATTATGGAACATTTATATCAATATACAAAAATCTCTTCCATCAGAAGATGCCTTTCACAATTTTACAAAAGGTCAGGTTTACTCACGTAAACTGTAAAAAATCGTAGATGATACATTTGTCTGTTATCAACACATGGTTACATTTTGCAGTGTTAATCTAGGTTTACTAAAACTTTTATTATGTTACCATGGAAACCGTTAAAAATTATTGAAATGGGTTTTTTACTATTTTTTAACGTTTAAAAACCGAATTGGATAACCATTTAAAGGGTCATGGGTATGATTTTGGTCAAAAACTCTTTTTACGATTTTAATTTTACCATGTTTCTGTCAGGTATTTATAATAGGCAACCAAATCGTCGAGTTATAAGCGAGTTTACAATTCGTTGTTATGTATACAAAGCTTTTGTTTACATTTTGAATGTTTTTTTTGATAAATCCATATCAACGGTTTAAAAAAATCATTTTTTTTTCAAATTGCACTAAAGTTAATTTTTTTTTTCTCAACAATTGATGTTTTTTTTATATTTTATACTCGATTAACAGCTAGTCAAAAATGCCTTATAACATTAGAATTTTCTTTATTTACCATTAGCAACGGTTATTAAGTTTTACTTCTAAATTTGTTATGACACAAACGTAATGGTTGGTACATAAATTTTTAAGATTTGCAACTAAATCTCAAATCAATGAAGACATCATATTTTGAAATGCGCTTTGCATTAAAAGTGTATCTTTTTCTTGAAAAATTGCATTTTTTTTCATAACATAATCTATCCTGGAAACCCAAGATTAATATCATTACCCACAGTATGTTCTCTTGTAAATACCTGGGTTTTTTTCAATTTAAACAAAATTGTTATGAAAAAAAAAATAGAAATATTAATTGAACACAGTATCTACAAAAATGAACTAAAAGTGACAATTTTTATTCCCGCGCTTGCATTAGTTATCTCCTAGTACGAACATATTTGTAAGCAGAAAACAGATTATTTAACATATATTTAAGTCTTCACAAACACTCATTTTTTTTAATCAATTATAAAATTTTATAATGCAATATATATGTTAAAAAAACAACAACACATAATACAAATAGCCAAAAATATCCGTGTTATACAATAGAAATCAAAATTGCAATAACAAGTAAACTATTTCGGCTTTGGTTCTTGAACTTAATTAAAACCTAAAATGTCAATCAAATATTTACATCATTTACACCTTCCTGTAACGTTAAAGTAATCCTATTGGTTCCTTTGTCTAATTTAACGTTAGAAATGGATGTACATTTAAATTACCCAATCATTTCCGTGTTATTTTATCGAGATTGTTTTATCGAGAATAAAGATTTATTTACTGAGCCTTAAAATGGATGGAACTTATGGTATCTTCTGGTCGTGTCTCCTATATGGGGTGTGTTTAATTGGTATAACTGATGGTTGTCCCGCTGGCTGTTCTTGCGATGAGGGAACGTGTAAAAGAGTGAATTGCCGGGGACGAGGCCTAAAAAACGTTCCGACGGGGATACCAAATGATACCTGCACTCTGTAAGTAATTGTCATATTTATTGTATACCCGTATACTTATACTACATGTAGAACTGATGATAATAATGATAACGAATAAAATGATTAACGTAAGATACATAAAATAAACCAATTACAAATAAGTAACTAAATCATAATGCCTCTGTATGTTTATAAAATTTACTTTTACCTCTTTATCGTTCATTATATTATACTTATATCTACCGGGTATAATTTCTTCCATTTCTTACGGAAACTCTTAGTTGATTCATAGCTTTATAGAAACAACCAGACTAAAATTTACACACTCTGTTTATCGATTGGTCGAAACCTACAGCGACCTGTGAAAAATTCATGGACTGCACGGATTATTCATGATGATGTCGGACTTTTGACTCTTTTAGCTAACGTAATGATTTACGTGAACATTAACAATAATTCTGTGAATTTTAATCACTTTAAATAATCAATTTATTAATTTGTTAATAGAGAGATGTAAATATGAACAAGACAAGTCTTTCTTTCATAATTCATGTGAGTTATGAAATCAGCGACCATTGCGGAAAAACATTACACACTATAGTAACCCGCTAACGTATGTAGTGTATTTTTTCTGTAGTGTCGCCGCCTTCATATTACACATGAATCACAAAAGAAAGATTATTTGTTGAAATGAAACATTTGAATAATTTATTCTTATTCATAACCCTGTTTTGTCCATGTTATCGTTCCGTAGTAATATTCAAATCATTTTTGATAAAAAATGTAAGAAAATAAGTTGACAATTACTTTCCTAAAACATGTTATCTTCTAAATACATGTATTATAATTGCTTTAAGATGGCTAATTAGTCCATACATTATTATTATCTTGGTTCTCTGGCTAATATTTATTTTAAAAAAAGATTAGATTGGGCTGTGATTTTTTTCTTTTTATTTCATAAAATAGCGAGGTTATAAGGCAAAAATATATATACCTTGCAATGCATATATCGGTCTTAGATTTATTAGCTTAAAGTAAATGAAATACTGAAAATTCCTTATTTCAAACGAGTACTTCTGCTTTATATCGAAAGATGATGAAGTTGCAAACGCTGAGTTTTTATCATAGTTCCATTAAAGTATCCGATCCATATTAGGACCAAATTTTTCCAACCTTGAATATCCATCATAATATTTAATACTTTGATATTTATTTAAAGCATTTAAGAGTAGAAAAAGATTCACCTAGAGAAATTTTTAAAAATATTTTTAACTAAGCAGTAATTTATTAATAAAGATTGCATTAAGGTCTAAGGAGACAAGCACATTTTTTAAGATAAAAAAGTAATTACTAGATATATCAAAAATGCTGTGGTGGAAAGATGTATTTTATCTTAAGGATCACAAAAACTATTAAAAATAAATTTTATACCGTGTAGATTTATTAAAATTTAATTTTATAGAATAAAAACAAAGGGGGGCAACTCTTCAAAAAAAAGGAAAAGGTCAATAATTGGGACACATTTTACTCTTACATATTGATACTTAAATAGGAAAATTATGTCCAAATATACTGAGTATTAGGCTCATACATATCTGTTATGCACCAAAATTCTTTGAATCTGAGGCTATTATGGATCGGATACCTTAAGTTGACATGTGTCCGAGAAATAAAAGCGAGATTTTGAAATCCACGAGATGTGCTTTTCGCAATATTACGCAGATATTAATTCCTCACGTTTAATAAAGCTCTGTGTTTAATCATTATGTGATATTAAGTACCGCGCGAGCTGCAGGACATTAGGACTCCTCAACATGTATTTGTAGTTAAACAAAGTTCCTTTTCAAATCAAAACTGTAAAATCATTGCTGTCGCGATCATAACTATACTTAACTATAGTTGGCGGCCATTTGCACTTTGTTATAATTTAGTCTGGATCATAGGGATGTTTGCAATAATGTTCTTTATACATGTATAAGGCAAGCATTTCAATTACTCGAGTATCTAAAATGCGGTCCTAAATCCTGTAATTCGCAAGCGCAATATATTTTTTTTAAATTCATGTAGTGATGAGATGAACAATGCGCAATTTTAAATCAGATGCGCGCGGGGAATTACTTTGTGATGGCCAGACCTTGAAATATTTTCTCAACTCACACGAAAACGACCTGATACTAGGATAGCAAGTATTATAGAGAAGCACAATGGATGTTTAGAGACGTATTCATGTGAATAAGACGAAAATAGGCTATTTGATGAAAAAATACGATGTTTCAAATTTAATTCAGTAGAAAAAACAAGTATTCCTTTTAAAGGAATGATCGGTAATAATGATAAATTGATAGCTAGAAGCAATCAACATGATAACTTTGATGTAAAATAATTAAAAAAGTACTGTATTTTTACAAAAAATAGAATATTTTAAATCTGTACACCATAATTTCATCATTATAAACCGTCAACAAATTTAATTTCGAAATAAATTTGGGGAAAGCCGTTCGTAAACTCCTTGTCTAGTTTTATATTTTTAACGTAGTTATCAAATGTTAATGCATCTTCTTCTTCTTTAGAATTTACGTATAGAAAGAATGAGTTGTATTAAAATAATTTAATGCGACTGAAAAACATTGAATGCCATCATAACTTGCCATTCAGGTCGCATTATAACGTAACCTTGTTTATAAATCAAGCTGTCTTCCTAGCTTCTATTATGCAACATCAATAGATCGAGGTCAGTTCATGGAGCATCTTCTTATGATTGAGGTCAGTTCATCGAGGTCAACTGCCTTACTGAATGAATCTTTCGATCGAAATTCTTACGCGTGAGACAAAATGTGCATTCTTGAATTAAAAGGTCGAACTGTATTTTATGTGTGTTTGCATCTCTTAAGGTAAATGAATTTAAATAAAACTGAGTAAAATGTTATATAACTACTGAACCAAACTTCAAGTTTTTATAAGAACTACTTATGCAAGCGGAATGTGTGCGCACGTGGACGCATTTGCCGGATGCCTCATATGGACACAATAGTGATCGGCCGAAGCCGATCACAACAAAAGGCCTAGCGGATTAGAACTCGGAATATGCGGTTCACAAGCGCGATACTTTAACCACGTGCACTGAGCTATGAATATTTAGAAAAAAAATATCGACTTCATAAAGCATTTAAATTGTCATCTTGTGACATATATTGTGTCATAGAAAGTATTTAAGCCATGATGAAGTGAGCTATTTTAAATAGATTTCTTTTGTTTTGTTTGTACTACTAGTATTCAAGAAGACAGGATGATGCTTGCGCATAGTTATTAAGCTTCTCCCAGAAGCAGATGTTTTGATATAGTGTAACACAGCTAATACACTGGATAATCAGCATAGTTTACAATGACATGTGGTGATAACGAACAATATTTTGCAAGAAAGTCCGGGAAACATTTTTGGTTTCAGCAACATACATAACTAGTTTTAGACGACAAAAACACACATGGTGTTTTAAATTAAACCGAGTTAATATCTTTAGGTACATAAATGTTTGCGGATAGCTTGTTGGGTGAACTCATTAATACTTACAGAGAGACTTAAAACGCAAGTGCTTTGATATGGAAAGGTCCATATGAGGTGTTTGGGGTACATGTACCAAGGAGATGGATTTCAATGATGTCATCCTCCAAACTCTGGGTTTTAGGTTTACTTTAGTGATATCTAATTGACTAACGTGACCCCCGGGTAAGCGTTTTGGATTGTCTATCTCTAGGGGTGTTATCCCTTGGTAGTTGTTTTATACAAGAGGAGGCATTGTAGCAACCTCCTATGCTACACCGTCCGTTAATGATATAAGACATACTAAAGTTACAACCAAACCATTCGATTTCCTTAGTCATACGTGTACGTGGCACTTACATATATACAATGTACAAAGATACATAGCCATTATAGTTGCTAGTAAAAATAGGAAGAAATGCGTGCAAATAGAAACAAACGAATTGACAAAAACATGTCTTTAAAAATACGTTAAGTATCTTGATCTGGTGAGGTGTGAAGGATTTTTTAGAAGAACAACTTATTTGCGTATCTTATCCAGTAAACGAAAATGAAAAGGGCCGACCAGTTTTAAAACTTTGATATATTAATTTTTTGGACGATGCTTATATAGCCAAGAAGCAGATGTTTTCTTATGAAATCACACATCGTTATGCACGGGGTATTCAGCGTTGCTTAATATTCTGCAAACATTTTTTTACGACAGCAACATGCATCAGTGTAGTTTTATGGACAAATGATGAAATAAGTCATTCTTTGACTGTTGTTTCTAATATTTTAATGTTTTAGATGCATAAAAGTTGACGTATGGCTCGGTCGAAGAAATATTAAAACGGACATAAAAATATAAGGTATGCATAGCGGGTAATTTTGTAAAGACAAATTCATTTGATGGTATTTTGAGATAAAAAAGATGGATTCCTCTGATGTCTGACCACAAACTCCGGGTCATTTATTCCCAAGCAGGCAGCACTTCCCTTGATTCAGTATACATTCTATGTATTATTAGATTGTGACCAGCAAATGTTATTGCTGTTTTAGCAGCGAACTTTGAATTATTATATATGATTCTTATTGTTGGTGTATCTAGGATTAAAGGTAATCCATAAAACTGATGAATTTAAACAAGATGTACTGACTCTGATAAGGTAAATCTATTGAAACTACTGTTTTAAAAAAACAAAAAAACGTATTATTTGTACACAGCTCAAAAAAAGAAAAAAAAATCTGCGGCATTTTTGAGATTTTTTCCTACAGGTGTAATAAGGTTTGCTTCTTCAGAAAAGATATCATTATTAACCATGTCTTCAAAACAGTAGTAATCCTCAGAAACGTAAAATAATGTTGGGATCCACTGTATTTCATATACATTCAAAATGTATACGGTTCATTTTGCCAAGTTTAGATTTTCTAATATTTTCCATAGTACTTTTTCTCGACCATACGGATTTTAAAAACCAGTAGAGTAAGAATTTTGCGCCACAGGCTGACCGATTGGCATGGAGCGCTACAATCGGCGAACGCGGTACATGTATAACACAAGTTGGGTCTATATCATGATTGAAAGGACTGAGGGGGCTAAACTGCCTGCGACTTTAAATACATCTTTCATACTGAACTGTTCACAGTCAATGAATCTGTAATGGACTTTTAAAAAACGATACTACAATTTAACGCTCTAGTCAAATCTCCGTAATGTTTTTGCAGTATTACAGCATTCTTTGATTGCACACCTGTCTTTTTACATTGAAAATTTACACCAATAAGCGATTTAACAAGACAAAAACCGTTTATTATAACCATTTATTTATTCTTGTTAAATAGCGTGTACCTGCTCCTATGCGGAGATAACTCGTGCTTCATGTACGAACGATAACTCCAGGTTATGAAAATTCCGAATTTCAATAACGTTGATAAACAAATCGAATTTTTATCTGTCAATTTTGTCTTATAAATAACTTATGAAGGACACATACGGTAAGAAGTTGAAAATTGAGTATCATTTATGAACTGCTTAAAGTGACAAAAATAAAAAAGGTATAATGAAATGATTGTGCTTTCTTATAAATGTATATGTTTGACATTTGTAGGTGGGCTGTGAGATCTGGTCAGGGTATTAAATCTACACTTAGTATGGGTCTTTTCTATATATCTAACAAAGTGTCATTCCCATGTGCATATTATATATTCATATAATTTATTTTCATCCCTAATCCTTTATATACTAAAACTTCCTTTATGATGTAACAACTTTAAATGACCCGTGTTGATAAATAAACATCTATCTTCGCACATTCGCCTATCATACCTGGTCTTTAATATAATGCCGTTCATGATGTTTGTATATGAACATAGACTTTAATGTTGGAAATATCTTTTTTTTTCATTTTAATGGTTAAAAATTGATCTTTGAGCTATTTAGTAATGAAGGTGTAGTTTGTAAAACATAATTTGTTTCACTGGTATATGCACCACACAATACAATCGGAGCACCGTTTCCAAGCTTTAAAAAAAGAAACTAGTTTGAAATCATACATTACTAATAGAGAATATGAACAAAGCTCATAATTACGGCAATTATTAAGGGTTTTACTATCAAATCCAAATATAAATTTTTATGGTTTAGTTATCATATTTGTGAGAATTAGGTAATTTAGGATAATGAATTTAATATTCTTATTAAAAGTGATATGGATGTTGTTCATCGAAAACTGTCCTGCAACCTTAAGGTGCAGTGTAAAATAACAATTGAAGTTTAACCAGTTTTTAATGTAGTGTATAATGTAGTGTATGATTTAGCGATACATTGGATGTCTTAACTGTAAAAATAATTTATAAACATGAAAAATTAACTTTAATTGGAATATAAAACATATCCTAGTGCAATGACTTTTTTTTGTTAACTTTTGAATCAACTGGAATGTTTTTTGTCCTCATGAAGGGACCTTTATAGAAACCAGATAAGCAGAATCGAGAGTAATGCCTTTCAGGGATTATCACAGCTTGAAACATTGTAAGTAACAAAAAAATTCTATTTCATTTACGTACCCTTTTTTCTTCAAAACATTATATAACATACTTATACTTATTACGGAGAAAATTAAACTACATTTTGTAAATTACAATAAAGAAATTAGGATAATTAAAATAAATATATATATCCAACACACCATTAAAAAGATTATAAACGGCAATGTAGACAAATGTCAAGGAAGGTAACATTAAATGTGTGATGGCAGGTGTTTATTAAAATCAGTACTTTCTTTTCTCCTATTCAATTGGATTGATTGATTTGAGTGATATTTACGCATAACACAGAAGACCTAATCATCAAATCTGGTGCGTATAGATACAACATCCTTCTTTTTTTCTAAAACATGTTTGACTCTCCTTGCGACTGCAAACTGGATCTAGTTATAGTATACCTATGTTGTGACACGTTTAATTGATTAACAGTTACGTTAATCCAATTTATCAATATATTATCATACGAAAGTTTATATCTATCGGTTAACAGAATGAGAAATAAAATTGTGAAATAAGAATTTTATAGCGATATGCACTATTTTTTCAGCATACTTCGGCTGTTATTATCGCTCTTCCGTTAATGGTGCATTACTCGTAGAATAGGGCGGATATTTCGAAAAACAAGCCATAACTGTCAAAAGGGAATAAAGGGGAAAATTGTTCATAAAAGCATTATATTATTATTTTTTGAAAGATGTTGTCATGTACATAACTGCAACGATGTGTACAAACAAATCATAACGCGCTAACACATCTTGTGGTTTTAACTAGCCCTCTGCAAATAGGTGTTTAGAGAAAAAGAGGTGTGCAGACCTTTGTTTCATGTTTTGAATATACATTTTACTTTTTTTCAATGCAAAAAAGTGTTCTTTAATTTTCAAACTCTAGACCCATCTCAAATCCTAACCTATGTGTACATTTAAAAGTCACCGCTGGTGCATTGACCTAGCTATATTTATAGATTTAATGTGTTATATAGAGAACACTGTGCCGTATACTTATGCCAATGCAGCATTTTTGTTCTCGCTAAAGATTCAGTTTTGTACAAATTCAAACATACAAAAAGATTGATCATTGCTTAAAAAGAGTATTACCATTTTTGTTTTTAATTATGCGTCTAGTCAAGATAAGTGTTTATATTTCAAACCTGGTTTATTATGAGGAAACGTTTTTCAATAAACACATCTGATGTTGGTCATCACCATTCTCTGTGTCCCACAAAAGACTCAAAGGGTACACAATTCTTCCTCATGGAAATGTATTGGAAACTTCCGGTCTGTGCCAATTTCATGATTGACAATGCTGTCTATAAAACCATTTATAATGGCAATTAAGGAGAGCGACTGGAGTAAGCTTTTTTAATTATAAAACATATAGTGATAAAACAAAGTTTATGTCTTCCCTCAAAAAATGAAAATAAGGGTGACATAGTATTTTATGAAATGACAAGTTTTACAGAAATTACCGCGTTGAAAAGGCATATGGTTAAAAAAACTGCATGTTTTCAGTCATCATGAAAATATATAAATAAAATCAAGTCATAAAAATTGGATTATGGTGTGCCCCTGTATTATTAGTAGTTTACTTCTCGAATTTTTGAATGAATATTAATGTAAAAGATGTCAGAACTCAATATTTATTTCAAGTTGTAACATTTAATAAGTACATCAAACAGAGTTCACTGAACATCTTGTTTGGGTACACGTTTTTTTTTGTTTATTCACATGGATTTACCTTTGCACAGCTTATGTTCCACCGTCTTGAAGTTTTAAAAATGATATGTTACTGCCACTAGGTATAAAAATCGCTATCTTGAAAATATCCATCGAGTGTACTGATGATGATTAGGTCAATGAATTTTATAACCCCAGTTTAGGAAATACGTGTCCAAATATTTTGCAAAAGGTATAGATTCCATTTCAAAATAGTGGATTTATAACTGTTCATAAATGTGTAGCGCTAGTTAGCGTGCGTTTTTCTGAGGAATGCTTAATCGCAACTTATTTACCTTAAGATAAGAATGTATAATTTTTAAATTGAGACGAAAATTGCTAAAATGTTTAAGGAAAAAAATGACTAAAGATTAAGGATCGGCATACATTGAATCATAATTTGATATATTTATATCTTTCAGTTTCTTTGCCTGTAATAACACCACATATCGATTTTATACTGTACAGTCCAAAAAAATCAGATGACAAATTATTTGGGTGCAAGCGGGGTTTGCTTATCTATATTCAAATACTTAATCGTATAATCGCTGAAAATTATATTAATCTATAAGTAATAAAGAATGATTCTTTGAATATTATGAGGGGATAAGTTTGGTCGTGGCGTGGTCAAATTTAGTATCCTTTGGTAGCCCTTCCCGCTTTATTGGGTTATATCACGCTCCAACCAAATTTATCACCTAATAATACTCAAAGAATAATTCCGTATTCCTTAAATAATACAGATTCATGACATGATACATGTATGATGCAATACCAAACCTTATACACAGTTTGTTTTACATTATTGATTATAATAATTGTGTATTACATGATAATCATAATACCATTCTAAGTAAAATGAATTAATATCTGTTTGTATTGTTTGATCATCACCGCTAAATGATACAAATTAGCCAAAAGCTACGCGGTCAAACCCTAATGATACAAACATTTATATCATTTGGCATTTCATTTGCACTCCTAATGATATAATAATATATCTAAATGTAGAACACTGGTGTGCAATGAACATACGACTTGTTGTTAATGTCTTAAGTGGTTATAATACAATACGAGGGTCAATCAAAAAATACGAAGACAATGTGGCTGTCTATCATATTTTTTTCATGAAAGTCATACTTAACAGATTAATCTTTGCACCAACACTTATGTTATTGATATGCGAAGTTTTAGTCCATTTGATGAAACGGTATTTTTGTTACCCCTTTTTAAAAACAACATGTTTTGTCACCACGGCGCACGGTAAGGTTCAAAACATGACGTCAAGATTAAACACGCACAGTTTATAGATATACCCAATCTTTATATCACGCTAAGTCTCTTGTGTCTTTAACCTTACAATTTAAAATGACACTGAACCACTTAACATCTTATTTGCACACATTTGTTCGAGAATCATAAGTTATTTTTTCAAAATTTCGATCTTCTAACCGTGTATCTCTTAGTCTACAGTAAGGATAACACGGAACGTCGGTTGACGTTACTTATTTTTGACCAAATATTTATAGATAATCAACTCTCTTTCGGACTTTTTTATATTCAAAATACAATTACCACCACCCCAACAAAATTTATTACAGTTAATCACAAACTTGCAAATAATTGTTGACTTATTTTTTGCACCACTGGACATTTTCACAACTCCTATCGGCTTTTTCCTGAGTTAAATCCATTTTGTTTGTACTTCTCGTTGCGCCGTGACGTCCGGCGACGTCGATGTTTTTAGTCAATTCTAAAGAGGACTATTTGTCTTTAGTAACTAATATCTGTTCGACAAAACAATATATTCCGCCATTATTTGGAACATAGACTATCATGACTATACTGAATTTGAGGTTTCAATATTATTTGGTTTTATGCCCAATTTATAGAGATATTATTTTCAACATTATATGGTTTATTGTTGACATAACACAAATTTTGACCGTGCGCCGTGACCTCATTTTTGAAGGATTAGATTCTAAATAATTCTCAGAAATAAAGGAATTTATTAACTTTTTTCTTGCAAATTGTTTGAAACTATTGCTAAATTATGTATACCAAATTTAGTAATGATATGACGCTAAGTAACATAGCTATGACAAAAGTCTTCGTATTTTTTGATTGACCCTCGTATAAGTAAACGTTATATACATCTATAAAAGTCAATCAAAATCACATACTATATCATATAAACTCCTCACCCACTTGCCCCTTTATCCTGTGCAATCTTTCCTACCTCTTTCCAGTTTTTACCCATTTTTGTTTTATGTCCGTCTCTAAATTTCTCTTCCAGGTGTTTCTTGGCCTGCCCCACTTTCAATTTCCTTGGGGGTTCCAGGATAGGGCTTGCCTTGTGATGTTATCCTGTTGTTTTCGTAGCGTATGCCCTATCCACCTCCACCTTTGCTATTGCATTTTACTATTTTGATAGACTTCCAATAAATTCATACACCATAACTTGTTTTCTTTCAAACTAAACGAACCCCTAAACAAATCTCTTGACTAAAAAATTAGATTGGCCCTAAATATATTTGAAAAATGTTGATTAACTAGTGGAATTTTCATCCGTCAATTTCGTCATATAAATAACTTATGAAGGCCACATTCGGTAAGAGGTTGAAAATTGAATATTATTAATGAACTGCTCAAAGCGCCAAAAATAAAAAAATAATGAAATGATTGTGCATTCTTAGTTATATTTGTATATGTTTGACATTTATAGGTTGGCTGTGAGATCTGGTCAGGGTATTAAATCTACACTTAGTATATATTTTTTTCTATATATCTAACAAAGTGTCATTCCTATGTGTATATTATATATGTACATGCATATAATTTATTTTCATCTCCAATCATTCACTGTGACGGAAATCGCGATTGTTAATTTTATCTTTCCATTCAAAATCTTTAATTACAAACTTCCTTTATCAAACACATTTATTATCTAGATATATTTTATTTGTCAAAAATGGACAAAACTCTGAAATGTGTTTCTTATTTCCTCATTATTTCATTGAAAATTACAGTTTGAAACATGATATTTTTTATTGTGTTTTTCAACAATTTTAGCCCCGGTACACCCTATCAAACAAACCTGTTGTTATGAAGCATCATTGAAAGAATATAAATCTTAAATTTTATAACCTGTAGGCACCTTTCATTTACTAGATCTCGACCTTAAGGATTTGTTCTATCAAATCCAAATATTAATTGTTTATGTTTTAATTATCATTTTAATTAATTAATTTAGGATAATGAGTTTAGTATTTTTTTTTTAAACGTGATATGGAAGTTGTTCATCGAAAACTGTCCTGCAACCTAAAGAAGGTGCATTGTAAAATAAATATTGAAGTTTAACCAGTGTATAATTTAGCGGTGCATTTGGATCTCTAAATTGTAAAAAATAATTTATAAACACGAACAATTAACTTTAACTGGAATATAACATATCCTTATGCAATAATTTCTTTTCTTTGTAATGTTTTTATGTTAACTTTGTGATTGACATGAATGCTTGTTTTATGTCCTCATAAAGGGACCTTGATGGAAACCAGATAAATAGGATCGACAGTAATGCATTTCAAGGATTATCACAGCTTGCAACATTGTAAGTAACAGAAAATTATATTTCATTTACCTACCCTTTTCTCTTCAACAGATTATATAGCATTCTTGCTTATACATGTTACAAAGGAAATTAAACTAAAATACAAAAGTCTTGCTACAATAAAGAAATTAGGATAATTGATATAAACCTTGTATATCCAACATACCGTTAAAAATATTATTAACGGCAATATAGACAAATGTACTGGAAGGTAACATTAGGTGTGTGATGACAGGTGTTTATTTAAATCAGTACTTTCTTTCCTCCTATTCAATTGAATTAATTGATTTGAGTGATATTTACGCATAACACAGAAGACCTTATTATCAAATCTGGTGCGTATGAATACAATATCCTTCATTTTCCCCAATTTTCCTTTCGACTGCAAACTGGATCTAGTTATTTTATACCTATGTTGTAACAAGTTTAATTGAATAACAGTTGAGTTAATCCAATTTATCAATATATTATCATATGAAAGTTTATATCTATCGGTTAACAGAATAAAAAAAAAATTGTGAAAAAAGAATATTATAGCGACATGCACCATTTTTGCAGCATACTTCGTATGTTAAAATCGCTTCCGTAATTGGCGCATTACTCGTAGAATAGGGCAGATATTTCGAAAAATAAGTCATAATTGTTAAAAGAGAATAAAGGTAAAAATTGTAAATAAAAGCATTGGATCATTATTTTTTGAACGATACTGTCTCATAACTGCAACGATGTGTACAAACAAATCATAACGCGATAACACATCTTCTGGTTTGAACTAAGCCTCTGCACATTGGTGTTTAGATAATAAGAGGTGTGCAGACCTTTGTTTCATGTTTTGAATATATATTTTACTTTTTTCAACGCAAAAAGTGTTCTTTAATTTTCAAACTCTAGATCTATCTCCAAATCCTAACCTATGTGCACATTTAAAAGACACCGCTGGTGCATTGAACTAGCTATATTTTTAGTTTTAATGTGTTATATAGAGAACAATCTGCCGGATAATTATGCCAATGCAGCCTTGCATTTTTGTTCTCGCTAAAGATTTAGTTTCGTACAAAATCCAAATATACAAAAATATTGATCATTGCTTGGAAAGTGTTTAGACAGTTTTTGTTTTTAGTTATGCGTCTAATCAAGATAAGTGTTTATATTTCAAACCTGTTTGATTATAAGGAAACGTTATTCAATAAACACATCTGATCTTGGTCAGTATCAATCTCCGAGTCCCTCTAACGACTCAAAAAGCACACAATTCTTCCTCATGGAAATGAATTGGAAACTGCCTGTCTGTGCTCATTTCATGATTGACAATGCTGTCTATAAAACCATTTATAATGGCACTTAATTAAACGAATCGACTGGAATTAGCGTTTTTAATTATAAAACATTTAGTAATAAAACAAAATTATTATCTTTCACCATCTTATAATAAAAATAAGGGTGACATAGTATTTAATGAAATGACAAGTTTTACAGAAATTACCGCGGTGCAAAGGCATACGGTTCAAAAACTGCTTGTTTTCAGTCATCATTAAAATATATAAATAAAATCAAGCCATATCAATTGTATTCTTGTATGTCCCTGTATTATAACTAGTTTACCTCTCCAATTTGTGAATGAATATTAATGTTAATGATGTCAGAACTCAATATTTATTTCAAGTTGTAACATTTAATAAGTACATCAAACAGAGTTCACTGAACATCGAGTGTACTGATGATGATTAGGTCAATGAATTTTATAAACCCAGTTTAGGAAATACGTGTCCAAATATTTTGCAAAAGGTATAGAATCCATTCCAAAATAGTGGATTTATAACTGTTGATAAATGTGAAGCGCTAGTTAGCGTGGGTTTCTCTGAGGAATGCTTAATCGCAACATATTTACCTTAAAGTAGTCCGAGTATCGCACTACGTCATAATACGGATTTTACAATATTGATTCGACTTTTACAAAGCGTTTTTGATACCCGGTATTGATTTTGCTCTACATCACTGTTGTAAACAATGGCAATAATAAGCAATTAGAACGGTAATATATGTATTCTTTGAGAGATAGAAATGATTAATGTTGAGAAACTCGATTCTGTTAAAGTAAAATGAAAAACGAAGTTTCTGATTAACCAGGATCTCAGGTATGCTTATATCTTCTTTGTTTTGACCCCCCCCCCCCGCGAATATTTCTTTTTCTTTTACTAAAACCGGTTTAAATTTAGAGACAGAATCTATTTCGAATTTAATCAATTGTCAATTAATTAATGTTTAAATGATATCTCACTTTGTTACCAGATCTAGGCAGAAAACTGTAGCAAAATGTGATTTTTACGGATTTTTTTCGTCAGGGTCTACTTGGTTTAGAGCTTATAGCGTGAAAAGTAATCCGTCAACATATAATTTATTTTACCAAATTTTTTTTCTAAGATGTCAGTCTATAGAATAAACACCATGAATTTAAGTTTGAGTCCATAAAATAGTAAAAAAAATTACCAAACGCGATACTAGCATTGCATTTTTTGTATTCTATTTTGATACATCAGGTCCATAAAGCGTACTTACTTACAACAATTTGCGCAAAATTATTGATGAGATATGGCTTAAATAAATATTTATACTCTATTTTGTATGTTCAGTTCTAATTTTCCCAAAATTGGTAATTATTTTTAGGAAAACCGGACGTCTAGCAAATTTCATAATTGTCAATAATTTTCGCAAGGGGGTACACCCGTCTGAGAGGTGATAACAAACAAACTAGCATGTAAACATACATATTTTCTTTTGTATATGTATTGCTAGAATGTATATTTATCATTTAAAGCTAAGCTTTTAATGATTGAGCCGATTTAGTGCCGAGTATAGGACTACCTTAAGATAAGATTGCATCATTTTTAAATTGAGACAAAAATTGCTAAAATGTTTATGGAAAAAAAATGACTAAGGATTAAGGATCGGCATACATTGAATCATATAATTTAATATATTTACATCTTTCAGTTTCTATGCCTGTGATAACACTACATATCGATTTTTTACTGTATAGTCCAAACAATTCAAATGACAAATTATTTGGGTGCAAGCGGGGTTTGCTTATCTATATTCAAATACTTAATCGTATAATCGCTGAAAATTATATTAATCTATAAGTAATAAAGAATGATTCTTTGAATATTATGAGGGGATAAGTTTGGTCGTGGCGTGGTCAAATTTAGTATCATAACGCCCTTCGCGCTTTATTGGATTATATCACGCTCCCACCAAATTCATCACCTCATAATACTCAATAGAATAATTCCGTATTCCTTAAATAATACAGATTCATGACATGATAGATACAATACCAATACTTATACACAGTTTGTTTTACATTATTAATTAATATTATTGTGTATTACATGATAATCATAATACCATTCTAAGTAAAATGAATAAATATCCGTTTGTATTGTTTCATCATCACCGCTTAATGATACAAATTAGCCAAAAGCTACACGGTCAAACCCTAATGATACAAACATTTATATCATTAGGCGTTGCATTTGTACTCCTAATGATATAATAATATATCTTAATGTAGAACACTGGTGTGCAATGAACATACGACTTGTTGTGAATGTCTTAAGTGGTTATAATACAATATAAGTAAACGTTATTTACATCTATAAAACTTAATCAAAATCACATTTTATATCATATAAACACCTCCCCTACTTATTGATAATACACTAAGATGGTACTGTACATGAGTACATGCACGTGTTTATGCATACTTGGACTGTAACAAAAATCTTAAGTAAAAAGAATATTCTTTTAAAACAATTACAATTATACATGTATATCATTAACATGCATATGCCTATAAGTCTAATTTAATTCTAATATTGTGAAATATTTGCACATTAATTGCTTAAAACAATAATTTAAATGGTAGAACATATTTAAGTAGATATAGGTTAACGCAAGTTTTTTATTTTTATTTTTTTAATGCATCATAGTTTTCAAAATAACATTTTTTGTCCGTAAGAGAATGACTAGAGATGTGATTATTTTAGACTCGTTAAATATTAGCACCATTGATACATTTAAACCCAATCTGTATGTTTTGAATCTCTAAAAAAACTTACATAACGTAAGCTTTGTTAACACGACACAAAGAATTGTAAGCTCTGTAACTCGCTTATAACACGGCGAATGGAACTAAATTGTTGGTTGACTATTGAAATGTTCTTACTGAAGTACTGTAAATATCAAATTCGGAAAAATGAATTGTAACCAAAATCGTGACCATAGCTTGCAGTTAAGGGCTATCGACATATACTGTAAACCATTATCTAATAACATTTAGGCATGTAGTACTGGCTGTAAAATTCACCTTTAAACATTTTGTTTCATATTGTAGCTAACCGATATTAGCTATTGATATTCTTACCTTTAAGCATTTTCTAATAATTTAATTTTGGCTCTAACGCGCTTTCTGATTGGCTAAAAAAATATTTTCTATCGTATAAAGAATGTTGCC